>JAQIWH010002779.1:0-22765 GCA_034695005.1 Cryptops parisi | reverse complement strand
ACAAAGCATTGCTATCTTGAAAAAGTTAAAGTCCGCGAGCATGCGCAGACGAGGGAGCCGATTCAGTCTGAAGACACAAGTGTCTCATCAGCTTAGAAAATGAGCTTGAAAAATACCAGAAAAAATACCAGATCACATGATTACATTGACCAATCAAATCAAAAATACCAGATCACATGACTACATTGACCAATCCGAGGCACTGCCATGAACGAGGTAAAAAACACGGCGCCACTACCTTTTTGTTATTACTTTTATTTGTTATTACGCTATTATTTTTTAGAACTTTTTCATTTTATATCATGACCACCAAGCTTAGTGGCACATGGATGTTTTCAAACTTTAAATTTTTGAGCAGCTATGTTTTAACGTGATGATGTTGACACGATGGATAACTTCAAGTGAAGGTGTAGTTAAAAAAAAACTCTATTAACCAATCACGTGAGAGATGATATCATAGCCACATGAAACTCTAGAGCGCGGTTTTAATTGTGCAGCAGCAAAGAGTTGGCGAAGTGATTAAGCCTCGCGGTTGGTGGTTGACGCCGGGCCGTACGTCGGCCGTGCCGCAAGTGATTGTGAAACCTGCTTTAAAGAGTTTCTCTCAGAGGATGGCCATTGCATTGACATTAAGTTTAGGGGTTATTGATAATACAATTACTTTACAAATATCAATACAAGTTTAATTTGTACAATACACATATAACTTGTACAAGAATAAACAAATAAATAAACATATTTATCATACAATATTAATTGGGTGAGGTAAGGGATGCTACCATTCTGCAGTGAGTCTCCAGTTGTTACATGAAAAATGACACAATTTATCTGAAATTTTTTATTGTACAAATGGCTGCTTAATCATCATAAAATGTAAAGCAAACGTGTTTTAAATTTGTTTGTACACGTTAAATATGAATTGAAAAGATGTTTTGACTAATAAAATTTGATTGATGGAATACTAAAGAACAAAGCAGTATTTTTTTGGTGCACAAGATACATTATCATAATTAATGTTTTATTTATCATGCAAATAACATATCATAGCTATGATGATGCTCAACATGCACATGTTTATTTTTCAAAAAATTATTAGTGTTTGTTTATTTTGTGTTATTTGAAATTGTTGGTGCCAAGAAAGGTTTGTTGTTGAAAATTTGTTGTTGAAAGTTTGTCATTCTAAAAAAAAATATTTGATTAGCATTACCTGTATTTAAAAGAGTGTATAAAATATAACTCGATAAGGTACCATAGTGAAGTTATAATTTTTAATTGTTTTTATTTTAAATATAAATTCGAAGAACTTTTTTTGATTAGATGTTAGTTAACTGGGTGTTTCTTTGTTTTGTTTTCAGAGGGTGCATTAGGTTAATTAACTTATTTATCATGTAATGTCAACATGCTATTGAATGACACGTTTATCAACATGCTCCAAATAGGACTAGTTGAATTGCAAAAATTCAATTTTTTAAAATAAAAATACATGTTGTGTATGATTTTTTATGTGTGATATAGTGGAGGTTTAGGCTCCTATAACGAGCTCCTACTACAACGAGTTTTACAAAACGAGTGGTTTTAAAAGTAGGCTTGTAGGTGGCGACTGACTTGTAACAGAATGTTGCAATGTAATGCTCATGGTGAGTATGTCATTGCAAATACGGATTCATTTAAACAACCAAAATCTAGTAAATATGCGAAACAGGTACCCATTTTTTTTAATTTTTTTTGGTTTTAAAAAAATATGTTAAAAATATTATGAACCCTCGATATCCAAACACTTAAATTTACGAACAACTTAAAATCCAAACAAAAACTCAAGGAAAATTTGAATTCGAAATTCGAACAAAACACTCCAAATCCGAACAAAGAATCAGGTGGCCTGTATAAAAAATAGACAAAAAAATCACATAAGACGTTTCTCTCCAAAGAAAAATGGTCGTAATGTAAACCACAACTCTCAACTAGTAAATTAAAGAAGCGAGAAAGATTTTTCATCTTCCATTGGACAGGATTCCTCCTACTGATTTGATGATGTTGATAAATTTCATATTTTTTCATTTTATTTTGCCAAAATGTAGGGGTGGGCAAACGCCTTTCTCTGCCCTATCCTGGCTACACTTAAGTCATGTACGAATAGCCTTAATACCAGATGGGCCAAAAGTTTTTGCATTTATTTAAAAATGTAAATTATCCCTTAAACGGTTTGGACTACAGATTTAAAAAAAAAAACTGAAAACATTTTATTTTATGCTTTTTCTAAAAATGTATGGGTTTAGGTTTTTACATTCATTTGGGTATGGATAGCAAAAATGGATTTATAGGAGTCGGTGGATTTTTTTAGTGGAGTTTTTTCAAAACTAGATGCCAACAGTGGATCTTGGCAGTTTGAACTGGAAGAAACAAGTCAACCATTGACAACTTTTATTACACCTTTTGGAAGATTTAAATTCAAAAGATATCGTTTGAAATCCACAGCACCAGAATGTTTTCCAACGTCAGATGGAAATTTGTTTGGCAACCATTGATGGTATCATCATCAATACAGACGATATTCTAATTTTTGAACGCAACAAACATGAGCATGATGCATGACTGTACGAGATCCTACAGCACATCAAAACTGTGGGTCTTATCCTGAATGAAGAAAAATGCGAAATATGCGTGAAACAAGTCAAGTTCATTGGGTTTGTCATTAATGAACATGGAGTGCAACCTGATTTAGAAAAGATCCCTGCAACCATTGATATGAAGCCTCCAACAAACGTTACTGAAGTGAAAAGTTTTCTTGGAGCAGTGAACTTTTTAGTTTGTTTTGTGCTTGACTTAGCCAAGTTGACCCATTATACGATTTGCTTCAAAAGGACAACTTTTGGACATGGGAAGAGCCACAAGCTCGAGCACTGAAGGAGCTGAAATTGACATTAATCTCAGTTTCCATTATTGATTTTTACGATCCTTGAAAACTTAAGAAAAACACTACTGATGTGTCAGCATATGGTTTGGGCGCAGTATTACAGCAACAAGACTAAGCCATCAAATGGCACGTCATCGCTTATGCTTCAAAAAACTTGACGTCTACATAACAGCGCTCTGCCCCAATTGAATGAGAGGGGTTAGCCATTGTATGGGCTTGCAAATGATGGCAATATTTGGCAATGGACCATAAACCATTGGTGTTTATTTTTGGACAAAAGAATTTGAATGAGATAACGCTAAGACTCCTCAAAATGAGACTGAAATCAATGCGTTGCTTCTATGAAATATTCCATACCCTAGAAAAAAACCTTAGTCATTTCAGATTATTCATCTCTCAAACCATTGCTAGTAATGTCAGTCTCAGAAGACCCGGACATTTAAAGTTTTGCTCCACAGTATTCCAGTAACGACGACTGGATTGAAACGCATTCAACTGGCACAAGAAAATGACAAGATTTGTCAACTTTTATGTCAATATGCTTGCGATGGATGGCCAGAAAAGAATAAAGTGGACTCAAGACTTTTGGTTTATCTACAACATCAAGCTGATATTGCTATTCTCGATTATCTCGTAATGCGTGAACAACTCATTATCCTAGCAAGTCTATAGAAAAAAATGCTACAAAAAATCCACGAAGGTCACTTTGGCATATCAAAAGGCCGCAATCTTGCTCGCAAATCAAGTTGGTGGTTAAGACTGTCAACTTCATCGGAAGATGCAGTAAAGAAATGTACAGTATGTATTAAGGAAACAACTGTTGCTTCAAAAACGTTGTTACCAATATCGTTTCCAGGTAAACCTTGGCAAAAAGTTGCTGTGGACCTAATTCAAATTGGAAGGAAAGTGGTATTTCTTTCTCACCAATGTCTACTCCAGATACCCAGAAGTTGTTCTATTGTCTAGTTGCATTCTCAGACTGTGATAAGTTACATGAAGTTTATTTTTGCTCATAAGGCACACCAGACATTGTTATGCATGAAACTCATTCCCCACAGTGTTCACTTTGGAATTTGTACATTTTGCTTATGAGTGGAGTTTTAAACACATTACTTCTAGCCCATGTTATTCGCAATCAAATGGTTTTTTTGAATCTAAGGTGAAAATTGTGAAACACAGCCTGAAGAGGGTAGATGATGAATATGAAACATTACATATTCATCGTGCTACTTCGTTAGCAAATGGTTTCACACCTTCTGAACTGTTGAACAGCAGAAAAATTTGTACTTCACTTCTACTTCATTCTACTCTATAGCAGCTTGCTATCCCAGATGCAACACTCCTTTGACGCAAAGAGACTAGGCATATCGCAAACCAGAAACAACATTTTGACAGACGCCATCGAGCCAGGACCCACAAGAGGTTGCACCTGGCACAATTATATGGATAGACAATTTACGTTGCAATACAACAGTGGTTGAGAAGTGTATGTCTCCCTGTTTGTACTGGCTGGAGGATTCCAATGACATACGAATTTGGCGTAACCGGAAGTTCTTGAAAATCTTCAAGTCAGATCATCAAAGCGTTATCATGGCAACGTCGGATTGTTTGAGCGTGGTGCTTTCACCACGACAGATTATTATCAACAATTCTGTTGAGCCAAGTTCAGACGTTACACCAGGATGCGATCCAGCACCCACTCTACGTTGTCCACAAAGACAACAAATCGTGCGTACTGGACAGCTGGGGTGACCTCGAATTCTTAGGTTATTAATCATTGACCTTGAATTCTTAGAGACTAATCAATCATTTTAAAATTTGTGTAATTACATCACATGCCTCATTATTTTTAAAACCAGTAAAACACTTTTAATGTAGCTTAGGAAGGGGATGTGATAACAGCCATAAGCTTTAATGATGTCAACATGTTGTCATCATGATATAGAATAGCATTATATATCATGCGATAGATTCGTGGTGGAGTAACAACGCGTGGATGTTATAGGTGATGATTCCAGTCAAGATTCAAGGAAAATTACAAATGTCAAAAGTAAAACCAATGAAGCATTCATCAAAAAATTTTAGTCTTTATATTTGTTAATAGGGTGTCATGTCCACTCCAGGGACAAGTGAATTGTTTTAAACCATACCAAATTACTTCAAAAACCTTCAATTTAAGAACGATTTTATGTACAGCATGGTTTGTCCATGTGGTTGCAAGATTATTCTGAATGACTTATTCTGAACCATCCATATCACAAGTTTAGAAATATTATCACATAGTGTAAAGTGTAACTTTTAGATTCTCAGCCATCAAAACTAAACTAATTTGGTGTCACCTGTATAAATTTCAAGAAAGTTGGAAGTATCTTTGCTGATTTTAACTCATTGGGCATAAAAGCTTATATATTTTTTCATATTTTGGCGGAGTTTTGTTTCATGTGATCAAAACATATGATCACAACTTTGATTTTTTCCTACAATGGATGAGCGGGACACATTTGAACACATGGTTTGTGTGCTAACATTTGATCAGTGTTCAAATGTGCCCTGGCATATTTTTTTTTATTTTGGTGTTATTTCAGTGGATACCAAATAAGATAGACAGAAATGCTTGCAAATTTATTACCATACAAAGATGGATAAGATTCTATGATAATAAAATATTGAAATTATAGGCTATGTTCAAATGTGCCCTGGCACTGCTCAATCCTTGTTTAAAGCTACTCCTAAGGGGGCAGCTTTGAATAATGAGCATTGTGCTTTTGTTTGAGCATATACGGACTAAAAAAATTATAGCACTTAAATGCAAGTAGATAATGCTAATAACTTATCAAAAACTATCGAAAAAATTTGCTATTGAAAACTGGTGAAATTTAAAAGATAAAAATAAAAAATTTTCACAAAAATTTGTTGTTCAAAGGTGCCCCTCTCTCATATAATTACATTTTATTGGGTTCCTGGGTGACACAGTCTTATAACACAAAATGATGAACACCCCAACACCTACCCTCAACATCCGCTACTTTATTTACTAAAAATTAAACAGTTACATCTAGTTAAGTGCAACAAGAATTACTGTGTCATCAAGAACAAAATTACTTCGAACTACAAAATGGTGTTTTGAGAAAATGGGTTTCTTACCTCTTCGTAAAGAACCAGAATACTCAAATCTAGAATGACAGGTTTGATGTCTGGTATCTAGATGTAACGCGAAAAATAAAATAGCGTATTTTATTTTTGGTTTTAGCGTTACACAAAGGTTGATAACCATGTGTAGAATGTAGTAATGAAATTATGTTTTTTTTTCTGATATAATTTTTTTAAAAATTGAAACTTTTTCACTACAAAACACGATTGACGGACTGAGAAAGAACTACATTATTCAATTTCAATATGATGCATTATCTTAATTAAGCTTTTATTCATCATGTAAACGTATGTCAATTCATTGCATCACAATTTCTCGACATACACTCGTTTATTTTTATGTTTTTGAATTTTTTTGAAAATTGTTGGTGTGGAGAAACGTTTGTTGATAGTCTGTTTGTCTATAAAAAAAACTTGGTTTAAAATTGAGAAGTATATACTGTACGTATTCAGTACGGTACTGTATAAACATGAATAGGTATAATAAAAAGCGCATTTGTTTCGCCTAATCTTGTTTTGCTTAAAAATAATTGCTTCGACTCACCTGTTTTTTTTAGACAAAACCGGAATTCCTATTTTGCCTAATCCTGTTGCATTCAACATGTACATGGAGTTTTGCACATTGAACATGATAATGATAAACTTTAAGTATAAACCTAACCTAACCTAACCACTTAATATCATCCTCCTTTCAATAAACTTAAAATTTATTGAAAGCGAAATAGTAATTCTGGTTCCGTCTAAAAAAACAGGTGAGTCGAAGCAATTATTTCTAGGCGAAACAGGGAGCCATAAAAAAAAAGTACGTTTTTAAGGCTCACTTTTATGTGGACATTTTTGTTGGATGGGAAAAATTTGCTTGGATGATGAAAACTTTTGAAACTGGTTTAATGTTGTTTTTTTTTTATCTTTGTTTCAGGTTTTTTAATGTGTAAACATCTAAGCGCTCGGTTTGCAAAAAAGAATTGCAAACTAGAGGTAAAAAAGCAAATGTCTCAAAAAGTGCAAATATACATTTTATTTTTATTTTATTTTTAATAAATACATCCCAAAAGAACAATACAGTGTAACAGTTATAAAACAAAACAATGAAAAATACTACAATAAAATTATGTGTATCAATCTGAAAGTAATATATGAGTGAATAATGATTCCCTAAAATGGATGCATCTTAATTTACAGCTTTGGTGAACTCAGGTGAAAGGAAGTTTCCGTAAACGCAGTGGAAGCTCGTTTCATGTCGTAAAAAAGTTGTATGGAAATTTGGAGTTTAAATGGTTTGGATAAGTAGATTTTGGGATAATTTTATATATATGAGTGGAACGAATACCTAGTGAGTTCTGGGAAAGTTGGCTGATAAAGAGAGTGGGTGCAAAGGGTTGGTAACTGTTTTGCCGATTTCAAGGAGACGATGAAAAAATAAAAGTTGAGGATGGTCATGATTTTTTTGGACTTTAGAAAATTAGAAATTGAAATGTATGGAGAGAGTTTGTAAATAGTTCGAGTAATTCGGTTGTAGAATACAGTAATCCTTTTGATTCGGAATTTTGCAGAGTTGGAATTTTTTAGTTTTCAAAGAGCAATATAACTGTATGGATACCGATTATTAGGCTATAGTTTGAAGTAAAAAGTAGTTAAAATGGTTTTGTAAATCTGTGTGTTGATCTGTTATGATCACGGTGTGTCTAAGATTATGTAAGGGGGAGGAAGCCATGTAGCACATATATCTCAACTCACTTCATTGCTTATTTCCAGAAGTCTATGACATATTATTTTTTCAAAGTAAGCCTATAGTATTCTTGAGTTTCCATAATTTTTATTTCTTGAGTTTTTGAAATCTTTTATTTTCTTTTGTTTAGAACTACAATTTACAAACAAAGTGACCAGCCAGATTTCCCACTGACAATTAGTACATGTATTCCCAGGTTGAGGTAAATGCCAGTGGCGTTACTATGTCAATGCAGCCAATGGGCCCACGTTAGCTAGGGGCCCAAAAGCTTTTATATCAATTCTCCTGCGAGTATCGATACGTTTCCCAGTTTAGTCTGAGGGTCCAGAGTATATATTAGCTTTTGATTTTGATCATAAATAAAACTTATTTGCATCTAATCTAAAGAAAATAAAATCTATAAAAGATGCTAGTTTTCTTTTCTGAGAACTTTTTCCAACAGTTCATTAGAAGATGAACTCTGCTTTTTCACAAAATCCACATTATTTTTTCGCACACATCTTATCAGTGATAACTTTTTTGCTGTGTTTTAAATCAATGTCAAAAGAAGGGTGAGCCTGGTCATTTCACTGGATGCCTACTATATGTAGATGACATGATTAGTATCTTCTGAGTTTTGGAGGCCCTGGGCTCTAACAAGTGTAAAAGAAGCCCCAAAAATGGTAAATGTAAAAAATCGAATATTTGCTTACACATCCTCATAGCATTAGCATAATAAAAATTTATAAATTCTGTAATTACCAATGTAAGATTATAATTTTATTAACGTTACCTAAATTTTTTAATTTTATTGACTATTGTTTGGGTAGAGGTTGACCCTGGCCATCTTTCTGGGTCCCTGGGTGTGCTTTCTTTTTAAAACAGCTTGGGCAAATGATTTTGTGTTCAGAATTAACAGTAGAAATGTTTTGTTATATATTTTACTAAGACCCCATGGGCTAATTCACTAGGAAAAGATAAAGCTTGGTGTAATTAGCAACTATAAGGAAGATTCGGCAATATCTGACAAAACTTTTCAACATGGTAGGGGGCACTGAAACAAACAAAAAAGTTTATATAAACCTATGTTTAGAAATACATTGTTTGCGAGTTACAGATCGTAGTAAAAAAAGTAAAGATTGTGCTACTGTCGTCTGTTACTAAGACATCGGTCAATTTATCAAATTTACCAAAGTTTAGAATAAGTACTTTTTATTCAATATCACTCCAGTATGGTTGTACAACATTGCTTAAATGTTTTGAGGTAATTTAATATGTGCATAAAAGAAATAGAGTGAATATTTTAACTCAATCATGATCTAATTTGATTCAATTTATATATTGAAACTCGGGAAGTATCAATATATATATCCAATTTCACTGGTAATATACTGTATATTGAGTTCCTCCTCCTTTGTATTAGGGGCCCGGTTTTTTATTTTGCATTAGGGCCCAATTTTTCTAGTTATGCCACTGGTAAATGCAGACTAAATTTTTTTGTTGTTTTTGAGTGTTTACCATTTTGCCATTCTACATTGTAGTTTCCCAGTTTTGCTACGAGAAGCACATATGCACAAGGGTACTCGTGCAGCTCGGCACTTATTGCTAGTAGCTTAATATTCAAATGAATAAACTATTAAAAAAATTAAAATCTATAAAATAAAATTGAACGACAGTGAAACTAATAAAAGTTCATTTGTTTCATCTTTATTTTGATGAATGTACCGGTATTCAAAGAAAGGTTTTTTTCTCAGTTACTTGGTATCGTAGTTACAAAAGTATTGATGGAGTTTGTTTTTCATTTTACTTTGTGGTCAGAGATATATTATCTTAATTAAAAAAATTTATGGTATCATGCAATGGTATTTAAAAATAACATTGCATGACTAATTTGTCAACATCGACTTGAATAGTCGTATTTTTTAAAGTACCAGCATTTTTTTAGAATTCTTTTTCATTTGATAGCTACATTAATTGTTGAAAAGTTTCTTTCTCAAAAAAATCTTTTTTTATTTGTAAGGGTATATCAATTGAAACAGTTACACATTCACGTGATAAATAATCTTTTAAATAAAATCCGAAAGTGACTTTGTTTCTGATTTCTCACTGGTACGGTACTCAGCATGGCATTCAAGCGCAGAAAATTTCAATTGACAATACTTGAACTATCTACTTAAATAAGAAGTCGTGGACACTCAAGGGACAAATAAAACAAGATTATCAGATTATCATACAGGGGACAACTTTTTCTGCTTGGGTTAATGATAACGCTAGGCATCCATCATTTGACAAGCTATTTTCTAATGATATTATAATTGTATGTAGATAACATATGGAATGGGCAATGCATTTAAAAAATTTATAAAATAACATTTCTTTAGGATATCGATTACTTGAATTTAATGGCTCATGTTACTCTTACAAGTGTAACTAGACATGTTTTAATATCGTTTAAAACAGTTATGACAAAAAAATGTTTAATGATAAAAAACAATAAACAGTGTGGGTGATTCTATATAGTGGCGCAGCCAAGATTTTTTGAAGGTATTCGAAGATTTTGGTTTGAGAGGGGTTTTGAAGTGCAGTGTATTCCCATTTATCAGCCAGGTTTTTCACAATTTTAAAAATTTTGGGAGGTTTTAAATCCCCAAAGTTTCCTCTTTGCTTCCACTGTTGTTTACGTTACATTACATTCAGGAAATTTTAAATGCTTGAAATTGTGATTTTACTGTTTAGTTTTACCGCAATTTACAGTGTCCTTAAAGTTCATTTAACACCAACACATCAACATCAAACTTTTTAAATCAAATTTCATCAATCCCAATTGTTTTTCAGACGTCATTTACATGTCCGGGCGAATATTTGTGCTTTTGTTGTGGTTCATTGTTTGACGGAAGACACAAAAATGCACCCGGACTTTTGTACAACGTCAGAAAAACAGTTGAGTTTGATAGAATCGGATTGAAAATGTTTGATGTGTAAAATCCCAGTTAGATTAATGGAAGTTATTGTTACCTTCTTTAATGAGGTTTCATAAATTTATTTATTGTAAATAATGAATGAAAAATAAAATACAAATACATATGCCATTTATGTTACATAAACTATAACAGTACTTTATGAAAGTTAAACTTGCAATTTTATTCCTGTTCTTTTTTTATGAGTTGAGAAATGTAACTTTATGTCAATTTGGATAAAGGGTCTTGGTGCTCAAAGACTTGTTGAAGTATTTAAAACACTTTATGTTTAAAAAGAGAAAAAAATAAACTACCAGTAAGTTACGTTACAGTGAATTATCGCTTGCTTTACCAGTCTGAGTTAGGAGTGTTTGAGCAGCATAATAAAGACTGAAAAGGTGATTATTCCAATCGAAATTTGAATATAATTGTATACTTCTTGTATACAAACACTCAAGCAGCATCTGAATTTTAGCATTCTGAACATTTAAAGATAGGGATTCACTGTTACATACACTTAAGACCAGCAACGGCTCGTGACATCAATTCGTGGGGTGCTGCTTCAGAAAATCTTTAAGAACTGTTTTAACACATAAAGTAGGATTACGTTTATAGTTGTATACCGGTATAATATTAATCTTATGGGATGTGGGTAAACGGTGAACCTAATAAAAAATACTGGTAAAATACTGAAACTATGGTCATATTACACCACCCCCCCTACAATTAATTTAACTTGTAAATAAATTTCTCAAGTTCAACTTGATCCAAATTCATTTTTTATCATTATTTATTTGCAAAAGTCTAATGGACCTTGAATTTTTTTCTTCCCCCCCCCCCTTCAATGGTCGGCACCTTGTCGTGGTGAGGGGCCTTGTGTGCCTTCCCAAGCTGGACAGGTCAACGATAAAGGCCAGACTAAGATCGACTGGGATGGGCAATACAGACCATTGTGGTAAAAAATTGTCTATTTTCCTGGTCTTGAACTCCACGGCTTTACGGTGGCGGAGGGGAACGGTAGGAGAGGCGTGGAAGTACCTGTTTCGGAGAATGTAGTCTGTTGAATCCTTGTGATCAAAGCAAAGTGACATGCTTTCTCAGAGGCCAAAAGCCCTGTAGTATAGGAAGGAGAAGGGCCAGTTTTATGTTATTGGAGCTTAGGGCCTTCCATGCTTCTGACAGAACTGCACAGGTTTTGACCACGTGTAAGTGACCAGAGGCTGATTTTTTGGAGCATGTTGTGTTTCTCCGCTTAAAGTAAGAATTTTCCGACCACAGAGAAATCGTTAACTCTTTTTAACTTTTTCTCTCATGGTTATAATTTTAGATCCTCCCTTAGCAATCAGTGTTCTACTGCTTTCCCTCCCCTCCTCAATGAACACTGCAAAAAGTACTACGCCTTCAGTGGCGTGCTTATCAGGTCACTTGACTTCACCGCAAAATCCCATTCTACCTCTCGCCCACCCAGGCCGTCCTCTATCTTTGAACATCCGTACACGATTTCTTATTCTCCACAGAATCAGTGGTAGTTTTTTGTCAGTCTCGCTTATTTTCATTGATAACACGTTACTCTCGTTGGTTGGTTCAGTAGCTGATGTTTTCAAGCTTTGCAATGGAGACCTCTTGATTAAAGTGCATGATGTTAAACTAGATCAAACCCTGTTGGCCATCTTCTTTTTTGCTGACTTCCTGGTGACTGTCCTGATTCATCATTCTTTAAACTGTAGTAAAAGAGTCATTTATTGTTCATATATAATCTGCTGCTCCAATGAAGAATTGTTGTGCAACCTGAATTTCCAGCATGTTGTTGATCTCAAGCGTCTCACTCAAAAAGTTGGTGAGCACAGGGTAGGTTTGTTTTTAGCTTTCTCACCTTTGGGTTTGTTTTCTACACTAGTGGGTTTGTTCTCACCTTTTCCACTCCTACATTACTTATCTCTGTCAGGGTGGCTTGGTTGAATCTTCCTATCAGACCCTTTGTTTCCTGCCCACTTTGTTGTTTTGTTTGCTAATAGTACATTGTCCTCTCGCTCCCAGAGAGTTTTCGTGCCTTCTCGGGGTGGTACCAAACGTGCACTAGACTCTAAATCATCCGCAGCTTCTAGCAAAAATTCAATCAAATACTCTCTTTTCTGAAGATGAGTTACCTGTTTTCACCTTTGTAATTTCTTTGTCACGACCATCTGGTTCCGGCTTAAAAAAGGTCAAACTGAAAAAGAAAAAAAAACTCAAGTCTACCTTTTAGCCAGTTCTTTCCTTTTCTTCACTATGGCTTTACTCCAATGGAATTGTAATGGTTTACGTTCACACTCCTCAGACATTCAAAATTTTTTTTCTAATTTTTTTCCCTGTGTGGTTGGTTTCTGGAAACCAACTTACATCTCGGTAATCGTTTTGCTTTAAAGAGCTATGATATCTTTTGCGACAACATTCCTTTAGAACAATCCCGTAGCGGAGTGCTTATTGCAGTTTGCCAAGGTTTCGCTGCTATTGAGATTTTACTCAATATGTTATTGCCAGCTGTAGCTGTCATAGCCAGTTACTCTGTGCTCCATTCATCTGCCTCTTGACCAACATTCCTACAGTCAAGAGCTGCACAACCTGCTTGAAGATCTTTCGTCGCCTTTTATCATTTTTAGTAATTTTAATGCCCACTACCACGCTTGGGGCTCTTCTCGTGATTTTACCCATGGCAGGTCAGTATCAAAATTGTTAAAATTTTGAATGGGGACAAGAATAGAGTCTATTAATGACTTTGCAGGTGAGTGATTAATATTCATATGCTCTTCCTCGCAAAAAATAACTCGACAAATGCAGTGAACCATCATGGTATCCGGATTGCAAACTTGATAAATACGCGAGGTGTCCGTATACTCAATAAAAATACACTTTTTTGTTCTTGCTTGCAGCTTACCGCCATGCTTGCAATGCGGAATAAATCAGTGACACTTACAGCTGAAAACTCGCAGATGTGAAAGCTTGACTGCCTCATCATACTATTTCTCATCAGGAGCTTTCATTCTTATTGAAGAACATGGCAATAAATTTCTGATGAAGTTTGCTGTGCTAATAGCTTCCCCCCAGAAGGTGGACGGCAAACTGGCATTAATGAGGAGCGCGCGAGTTTTGTCATAGCGTTTGATTGAGACGCTCCGCTGACCCATTCATCTGCGGATTATAGAGGATGCTGCGCTTGTGGTGAATTTCCAATGCACGAAAAAAATCAGTTAATTTGTTATTAACATACTCGGACCCATTACCCGTGCGGAAATTGACAAGTTTTGCCCTCGATTCGTGTTCAACGCACGTTACAAAAGATTTGACTCTACCTGCAACTTTGCGCTTACTCTCCAGTAGGTGTCAGCGGGCCGCACACGTCAGAGCTTACTTGCTCTAGAAGTTTCTTGGCACGCTTCTGGACGGCTTCAAAAGACTGCTGCACAGTCTTGGCCTGTTCACATACATCACACTAGAGTAGTACAATCTTGACTGGATTGGGTAAATTCAGACCTTTGAGCGTTTTCTTGAGCACCTTCTCTGAGGGACATGCAAGTCTTTTATGCCAGAGGGACAATGACAAATTGGCAACAGGTGATGCAGTGGGTGGCTTTGGTCGCTTCAGTGTCACGGAATACAAGTCATCACTCACTTGAGCACGCAGCACTAATTTACGTCCATGGTATATGGAGCACACCTCTTCATCAAACACCACTTACTTCCCAGTTTGGTGGTCTTTGAAACTGAGATTTTATTTGTGGATAAGGTAGGGACATGCCAGACATCATGTTTGATAAAGTCTTTTAAACAGCCTGGACTTTTGTATTCGAGTTACACGGTTCCAGTTCCTTAGACTTCAATCTTTCGTCCATCAGCGACCGTAATCTTGGAGTTGTCCAATGGCTTATAATCCATCATCAGTTGCTTATGAGGGGTGATGTGATGGGTGGGCACCCGAATCTAACAGCCACTCGGCATCATTGCCTTTGATCAGCATTACGGATTCAATTCTGCCCAAAGAGCACTTGGCGTTCACCTCGGATGATTTGCCAGTCTCTAAATTAGTGGCAAGACAAACCGCAGACTTATGGCCTGTTGCGCTGCACCGGTGACAAATAATGTTCTTGTTAATCAACTTTTTCAAACGTAACCTCAACAATCTATTTTTGTCTTGGTGGCACGTTGTGTCAACATTCTTTGTCGTCCTTGTTCTAGAATATTGTCCAGCTGAATGACTTTTGATGGTGCTGAGCAAATTGTGTAGATCCACTTCTTCATCCAACTTGTATAGTGCTCTTTAGATTTTGTATTTCTGTGGGTGCCATATAACAAGCCTCTTGGCAGTTGGTGTGCCTTCAAAACCTAAATAACTAACTAACTTCATCAGCCATTTCTGCAGTCATACGTCTGCGTCAAGCCTCTTGTATAACACGCGCCCGTACATCCCCCCAGAAGTGACTGTGGGAAATGTAAAAGACACAACCAAAGACTCCCAAGACTTGGGAAGCCCTAATTTTGTTGTTTTCTCGATGAAAAAATAAAAGAATTTTCTCGGAAGAAACTTTTTTAAATATTAGTACTGGACACAATGTTAATTAATGGTGCAAGGGTACAGCAATTTATGTATACATATCACGTCATTTGCATGGATTCAGCATGGTATTCTATGCAAGTTAGTTCAATTATTGGTTTATGCTAGTTTTCAAATTATTGATATTATTTCAATATATCGATTATTTACGATCCGTGATTGGTTAAATCCGTGGATGCAAAACCAGTAGATAAGCAGGGTCTACTGTACAAACATGTCCTATGAAATTGTTAAATTATTTTGCAGCTGTTGTTTTATTTTTTAATATTGTTTGCTCTATCAAATTTTATTTTGTACCCCCTCTCAGTCAGCACCTTGTCGTGGTAAAGGGATTTGCATGTCTTAACTTTGATGTTACTATCAGAGTGAAACCTGGGCATTACCAAGACTGACCTCATCTTTTTTTTTTTTACATCAAACCCATTTTTATCTTTTTTTTCTCATCCCATCCCCATCCTTTTGTTAACTCTATTTTCATGTTTTTTTGTCCCATTTTATTCTCTTTCCTGGGGTTATTAACTTCCTACTGTGGGCTGCAGTTTCTGGTGGCACTTCTTGAGGTGGGAGGGGTGTTGAAGAAAGCTCCCAGGGTGGCATGAAAGAGAGAAACCCTAGTGACTCAGTTATGAGAGCAAGAGTCGTGAGGTTCTCGTGCAGAGGCCAAAAGCACAAAAGGTATGGAAGAGGAAGGGGTGGCATTCTACTTTGTCATGGTTATGTGTCTGATTGCTTTTGGCATCCTTGAAACTGCCTTGAGAAGGAGTATGTGTGGAAGTAACCAGCTTACTTTCTAGAGTTATGCTGCCCCTACATCCAGAACAGTGGGCTCCCAACAGATTAATGGTCTTTCAAATACTCAAAATTTACTATGGCTATGACTAATTAATTCCCCCTTGTTTTTCGAGTTGCTTTCTTGCTCTGAGACCCAAATTTTTTTCCCTATAACTGGATCAAAGTCCTCGGGGATTTTTTTCACCAATTTTTGTTACCCAGTTCTTCTTAATGATAAAACTCGATTTTTGTCATGTCCAAGCTCACTGATAGCTCTGTGTTTCCTATCATCAACCATAACTCTCTGCTCTTGCACCTTGGCGAGGTGGATAATGTTTTCAAGTTGCACCTCTCTTGGTTGGCTCCTTGTCATAATGAGGGAGGTTGCAAACCTTCAACTTTACCAAGACTGACCATCCTCATCCTTTATTTTATTTATTATTCATTATTTATTATTTATTTATTTATTTATTTATTTATTTTTCTTATCATCATTTTATTTTGTTTATCATTTTTTTTTTATTTATTTATAATTATTTTATTTTTTGTGTTAATTCTATTTTTTCATCACATTTCCATCTTCATTTTTTCTATTTATTATTTTTTGTCCTTTTTTATTTTCTTTCTTGGGGGGAGGGGCCCTTTTTACTCTGGGCTGCGGCTTCTGGTGGCACGTCTTGCGGTGGGGAGGATGGCACTAAAAGCTCCCAGAATGGCGTGATCGGGAAAACCTTAGTGACTTGCCTATGGGGTCAAGTATTGTTAGGTTCTCCCGTTGAGGCCAAAGCCCTAGAGGTATGAGAGAGGGAAGCGTGGCATTTCTCCACGCCACGTTTGGGTGTTTGCAGCCTTCGGCTCTCTTGAAACTGTCTTGGGAAGAAGTGCGGATTAATGTTCCGAAGACTTGCTCTAAGATTTTGCTGGCCCTGGATCCAGAAGCAACTTGACCCCTGACCAATAATCTTACTCAACTTTCAACTTCACTATGACCACAACTGAAGATTTTCTCTTCACATCCAAGCTGCTTTCCTGCTCTGAGGCCCCAGTCCTTTCCCCTATGATTGGATCAGAGCCTTCCAAGTAATCCTTTGCCTGTTGTCGCCCAGTTCTTTTTAACAATTGAACTCAATTTTTTGTTAAGTCTCGGCTTATTGATAATTTTACATCTGTGTCTCCTATTGTCATTCATTGCTGTCTGCTCTTGCAGGTTGACAACATTTCCAAATTGCGCAGCGGCAGCCTTTTAATCAAGACTCGCAATGCTATACAGGCTTGCATACTCTCGTCTTTTTGATCTTTTGCCAATTTCTCAGTTACAGTGTCCATTCACCAATCCCTTAACTACTGCAAAGAAGTTGTCTAATGTAAAGATATTTTGTTGTTCTGACGAGGAACTTGTAGAAAATTTGGAATCCCAAGCAGTGTCCAATCTCCAACGTCTCACTAGAAAGCAAGGCGACATCCACATCACGACGGGTGGTTTTATCCTCAACTTTTTTTTCCAAACTCTTTTGCAGTCAGTTAAAGTAGCATGGATGAACCTCTCGTTCGTTCTTTTGTCCCCAACCCTTTCTGTTGTTTACTTGTTGTTTCATGGCCATGGCCAATCATGCTTTTTCTCTTTCAAAGTTTGCAATGTCTGTGGTCTTCCAGATCATTCTTTGGAATCCTGTTTTAAACCCCGTGTTGTCTCAACTGCTCAAGTCAACACTCTGCTTGGTCTTTGGCATGCCCTCATTTTCAAGCCAAAAAAGTTATCTATCAGATCCGCTTCGCTAACAATCTTTAGTTTCCTGAGGCCTGTCATGTTTTTTACGTTGAAAGCAACAAGCCTTCATATGCTTCTGTTGTTTCAGCATTCTTTGCTCCTTTACTCACCTCTTCCACATTCTGTAGCTGTTTGATTTTCTCCGTGGCTTGTCAGACCTCTCCGCCTCCGGCAGTCACCTTGTTTTCCCTTTCTCTTTTTTCCTTTTCACTTTTTCCCTCACCTTCTCTTCCTCCCCCACGCGCAGAGTTGGGTAAGTCTGTTGTCTTGGTTTGGATGCTAGGCCATGTTGGCATCCGGGGCAATAAACTTGCAGATGCAAGGGCTAACGGGGACTCTACAAACCTTTTTTGCAGATGAGGTTACTTCATCCGATCTGCAACTATGGCACAAACGGCAGATTCACTTAGCCTGGGAAGAGGAATGGGTCGCGGTGGTCAACAACAAGCTGCGTGCCATAAAAGACACTGTCAAAATCTGGGCAACTTTTCTGTGATGTGAGGAGGAATGAGGTGATGCTGGCACGACTCATTTAATCAACTTGCTGTTCTGGTTGTAGCTTTTTTGTGGGCGCTATATGACAAGCCTTTGAGCAGTCGGTGCGCCTCTCCTATTAACTATCTACCTACCTGTCTTCCACTCTTCCCATACTCCTCGGTAACCATGTCTGTACTGTCCGTCGCATCTTTTGGTTTTTTGCGGCTGTTGGGCCTTGATGAGCTTATTTAATTAATTCTCTGTTCCGGTAGTAGCTTTTTTGTGGGCGTCATATGACAAGCCTTTGGGCAGTTGGTGCACCTCTCCTATTAACTACCTACCTACCTATTTTTTTCCCTCACTACCACACCTCTCTTCTCTCTTGTCATCCCCTCCTACTTTTTGGAGGCCTTGTAGCCATTCCCCACTCTCCACTCTATGCTCCATTGACATCCTGCAGCAAAACCAAGCATGCTCCAGACACGGGCACAGATTTAAGCTCTGACCACCTCGATTTATTTGGCTTGGACAGCGATCTGTCCACCGTTAGCTATTTAGCTTTCCAAACCCGCTAGTCATGCCCCAGCAGAAAAAAACCAAAAAATAAAAAGGGAAAAGTCGAACCTGTGTTTTGGGGTCTGATTCCACTTCTCTTTCACTATCCTGTGTCTTTCTTCCAGTGCAACTGTAATAACCCATTCATTTTTAACCAACATTATTTGCAGAACTATGCTCGTCATCCAAGGGCCACTTGACTTTGGCACCCTCGTAACAAGATTGCAGATCCTGCGGCTAAGCTTAGACTGACCTCCCCATTTTTTACTGATCAGGTGCTCTCCTCGGACCTGCAGTCGTGATTGAGAAGTTTGATCCACACAACATGACACCATAAACTATGATAGTGTTTTAACTTTTTACATAATTAACTTACGATCCTCATATATGTGAACGTCAATAACAAAAATTAATACAAATGAACATTATAAAATGAGGATTTAATAGACACAAACTGGTACAATCAATGCAATAGTGATCCATAAAATCATGTTAGACCTCTAAATTAATTATAAATTTTTTTGTACCATTAAAAAACACATAATTACAACATTTTGCTAAATATAATGTCTAAATATTATTAGGCAATTTTCAGTTATCCAGATTAAGGAGCGCCATTGGGAAATGGTGCTCATGATCGACATTGCTTGTAGCATTTAACATTAAACGAATAGTTTTAAAATGAAAGTTAGGTTAGGAAAACAAAACAAAAAAAAATTAAACTTATTATTAACGATAAACCTTTAAGTTTTTCTTTGTCTAACCTAAACTAATGGGAAGTGTTGATCATGAGCACCAATAGTGGCCTTCAACCGGATACAGTGGCGTTTCTAGGGAGTGTGGAGAGGACACCCGCACCGGGTGTCATCATCAGACAGGTGACACCTAATGTCTAGAGATTTTGTGTGCAGTGTTTGAAAATTTATTATTTTATAAAAATATTTGTATAGTTATTTTTTATATAAACACAAAAACATTTTCGTGAGCTCAGCTTACTATAATGTATCAATATACCGTACCTACAAGTTCATTATCTAATTAACTTTTTTTATTAACAAGTTTGTTAGTTGAGAACACCAGTAAAGGGAAGTCTGATTTAGTCAAGACATTCACTAAGTACTGAAATACTTGTGTATTTGTTCTTGTTTATTTATTTTATGTGAGTTTACAAGTACAATACTGGATTTCCATACTAGAATAAAAGCTGGTCAGTTGAAGGTTGTTTAGGGCAGTGCTGTTCAACAAAATGTATCTCATAAAGTAAAAAGTTTAACATTAAATAAACATAATTTTGATGTAGTTCTTAAATGTTTTCACTTATTATTTTATTTTTTTTTACCAAATATTTACTTTAACTCATAAACTCAAGTGTGCAAATGATGTTGCAATTTAAACGTAATATTAATTATACTGTATGTTTGCCAGTTGTTTATTTGTTGCTACTATTGCCATTACATTGTTATGCACTGGAATTACGATATTTACGAGTAACATTAGTACATTATTAAGAATTTTTTCTAGTCTGTTATGCAAGGTCTGAGGGTGGGGTGACATGAGTTACCACACTGGGTGATACCCACCCTAGGGACGCCATTGACCGGGTAACTGAAAAGTATCCATTATTAAACAGACACTTTTTATATCATATTCTAATCATCTATCATTCATCACTATACATAAATTTGCATTAAAGTTGTTTTTGAAAATACAATTTACATTCCAAAACCAAAAGTAGCGTTGAAAACAAGTGATGATCTGAAAACATTTCAATTTTCAGGTATCATTTTCAGTGGTGGCTCGTGACTTTTATTTCTGAGGGTGCTGCTTCAGAAATTTTTAAGAACTGTTATAATATATAAGGATAAAGTACTAAAAGTATTGGACTATCAAAGAGATTAAATATAAAATATTTAAAGCACATTCTTTAGTGAGATGGTATAAGGGCATGCATAACAGATGAGATCTTGACCTTCTCCTCCTCCACGCCTTTTGGCAGTTGGTGCGCCTCTAAACCTTAAATAACTAACTAACTTCTCCTCCTCCCACGCTTGCCTCGGCTTGCCTTGTCTTTTTCTACACGCATAGCCTTGCTTCTACATTATGAAACCTACAATTGTTCATATTTTTCAGTCTTTGAAATTTATTTATACAAATAACCAGTTTATTTGCTTTATCTTATGACGATGGTTACTGAATCATTACTTAAATAATTAGGTTGTAAATGCGTAAATAGTCTTTTGAACAGTATTTCGGCATTGATTTTTGTTGCCAATGTTTGATTTCTTCTGGTAATAGAAAGCAAGATCATTGATGTAATTGAGGATTTGGATGATGGACAATCCCAATGTGATACCTAGCATTCCTCCAATGTCGCCAAAGAGTTTTGCGAAAGGATACTGGGGAACTTCCGAACTTATTTCAATGGCGTTACTACTAAATATGAAAATGTTAGTACATATGCCAAAAGAGATGAACTCGGAGTGATGTCGAACAATATAACGTGTCTCTACGCATCTTGGTATACAGTTGCATGTCTCCAGTTGAGTCGATTGGCTCAACAACAAGTTGTAGGTTTTCAACGCTTTTTTAGCCGATTTAGAATCTTTACACGAGGTCGTATTGTCCAACTTCATATAAGGCAACCTGTACAAAAAACAATTAATCGAATTGAGTCAATTTAATTGTTCTTTGTTGAATGAATATAAAACATTGGAGGAGTTTGATAATAATTTGTATCATTTTAAGCCATGGTTACAAAAATCAGATATAAATGAACATGCAGTGTGAACTAAGTATAGATGATCATACAGCGAAATTAATTGGTGCAGGCATGGCCCTTTGTTAGAAAAACTTCTTGTAGAAATAGCAATTTATCCATCATGCATTTTTCTGAAAATATTCTTTTTTGAATTGATACACTTTC
This sequence comes from Cryptops parisi, assembly GCA_034695005.1. Lineage (NCBI taxonomy): Eukaryota > Metazoa > Arthropoda > Chilopoda > Scolopendromorpha > Cryptopidae > Cryptops > Cryptops parisi. The sequence continues at coordinate 954 of JAQIWH010002779.1, read as the reverse complement.
TTAAATAAATAAAATGGTTTTAAATTACTGTTACTGCTCTTTTATTCATGAGGTGTTATATTTCCAAAACACCAAAAAAGCGTTAACTTCATGTTGAAGTTCAATTATTTTGTAACAGAACGGTAAGGCTACCATAGAGTATTGAAACCCTTACTTGCAGTTGACGTTGGCTTTTTTTAACAGTTTCTTCAAACATTCTCTGGTGCAGTTCAAAGTGGTGTAAGGATTGTGGGTACACTTCACTTTGGGTTTTTCGCTTTGATCGTACTGGACGATATTCAATATATTGAGTGTCACGAATCATAGTACAGTTTTGAAACTACAATGATTAGAAATACAGTATTTAATTAGATCACCTACTTGCTGAACAGTCATTTCCATTGCATTGAGAGTTTGTACTGGTACAAGACCACGAGTTGATAAGTCACTCACATCTTCATAAGGGGATGTTATAAAGATCTAGGAAGGTTAAACTTTTATGAGATACTTTTCATTATTTGGATTTAACTTATGTGGATTAAAAAAATGGAGTGAGATATTTAATACTGTAGCTAAAAATATGCAACTTTAACTGGACTCTCCTGTTAAGTAGCCAGAAATCAAAATTGATCCAAGAAAATTAAAATTGAAATTTTCATTGATTGAGCAAGAAGCTGACTTCACAGTTGTCTACACAATACGCATACGCATTTTCCCATGCGTTTCTGCTTCGTAAGGAGTTTCCATCTTGGTGTCCTGCCTGTAATACCCAAGTTTCAATGCATCATGTCCTGGTGGAATGTCCACTTTACGAACTCCTTTGCAGGCGCTGCCTCCTCCCTCTCATGCTTTCGGAGGTGCTAGGGAACCACGTTCGTACCATTTATTGTGTGTATAAGTTCTTGAAGCTGTCGGGTCTTGACCAACTTATATAGTGTTATGTAATTTCTGTGTTTCAGTGGGCGCCATATAACA
>JAQIWH010002778.1:0-22765 GCA_034695005.1 Cryptops parisi | reverse complement strand
TGCTATAGCATGGGAACGTTATTACTATTGGAAAGTGAACAACCAGTGTGTAACCAACACATTGTTTGCACAACTTATCATACATTTAAAACGTTGAAACAATTTAATTTGTTTTTTTCTTCAGGGTTTCGAATTGCACGTCGTCAGCACTGTCGCGGAATGGATCCTCGCCATTTCGTTTGACGTTTTCATTCTGACGTTCGTTCGAGAATTCCAGCGGATCACTATGGCCACGCCGCAAGTGTATCTTGCCATCGAGGAGATGCGCGTCACTGTTCCTTTTGAAGAGACGGGAAGCGAAGAAACGGGAGAAAGCGGGCGTGATAATCCACCTTTCCGGGAGCTTTTGGCATAGATGGGTAAATTTGTTTTCAACCTATACATCGACTCGAATATATCAATTGGGGTTTCTACTTAACGTTAAGGGTTTCTTAAATTACTTTTGCTATGTTTAATGTTTTTTAAACGATACTCAGTGATTTTATTGTAGTTTTTAGTTTTTTTCATCATATTACGATTAGAATGTTTTTGTTTTGTTTTTTTTAAGTTTTGAGAAGTGAAAAAAATTTCACGATTTTTCGCACATGTTGCTGGTTAACGAAGTACCAAAAAAGTTCATTGAAATGAACGTATTATGAATGATATAGTTGAAAGATCAAACTACCTCTTTATTATGTATTAATCAGATATGATTATGTATCCATTTTCTTTTAACTACTTAATTGTATATATTTTCAGTTTTCATACACGTTACAGCAGAATTTTTAACGTACATTGCTTCTTAGTTTATAAAATGTTTACTATTTTTTCACTAATTTTTCACAAAAAAATCAGCAAACAATCATTTTCGGTAATTGTCATATAGCACCATCTGTGGTTGATTTAATTAATCACTTTTTGTTAATGTTGCTCAATAGATGAATCTTATGGTTTATCCAATGATGAAAAATATTATGACCTAGAATTAATAGTTTCTGCATTTAAAAGCGAAAATAAATAAATACAAAAAAAGAAAACAAATGACCATAGGAATATATTATGGAAACAGCGCCATCTATAGGAATTTAAACTCATAAAATACCTATATCAGTGGTGCTGAAATCGGTGCTAAATGGAAAGAATGTAAGGTCATTTTTCTTTTTAAACGGTGCTTCGCTAATTGACGTCTTAAATTCTGTTGAACGTGTTAATGATTTGAGGAACGATTGCGCCTATGTACCGTGATATCATTTTGCTTGCATCGTGGCGACACCTTTTGCTAGAAACGCTAGATTTCATTTTCTTCTTCTTTCTGCAAGATATTTTAAACGCTTGATACGAATAGTCAACTAGTCGACGATACTGTGATCACCGAAATGTTATTATTAGAATTGATTGTTTTTTTTCGTCGTCATCGACGTTACTCAATTTTTTTGATACGATTGTGATATATGTTTGTTGTGATGTTTGATATATTTCTAACGGATTACTCTTTTTGTTTCAACATATCCCATTTAAAATTAATTCAAAACTAAAAATCTTGTATTTTTTTTTCATTTTAAATGCACAATTTACAATTTTTCGATTTCACACTTAGAAACGTTTTAGCAAATCGTGCAAATACTTGTTTCAGATTTTTTTGTTTTGTCATAATTGATGTCAAATCTGCACTCGTTTCTTCATCTTCGATGTTTGTTATAATAATAACAATTTATGCAAAACAAAAATTAATGTGTGTAAATACTTCCAGTTGTAGAAGATATATCATTTTGCAGGAGATACATAGTTTATCATATTGGTCTTTGCTGTTAGAAGAAATATAAAATATTTACTAAGAAAAAATAATTGAATGTTTTATTCTTCCGTACGAGTCGTTGACGATACTAAATAACCACTAGTAAATAGCTCATCGAAAAAATGACGGGAAAGTTTGATTTTTGTTTCATTATGCAAATTTATTGTTTTGGTGTTGCTTCGCAACATGCAAAGTTTGCAACATGCAAAGTTCCAAAGTTTGCAACATGCAAAGTTGCAAAGTTTGCAACATGCAAAGTTGCTTCGCAACATTCGTTAGTTATCTATTCTTTTAACTCTTATTGCTTCACAATAACCGTTAGTTAGAGTACAGTAGGCCTATTGATTTCAGTACAAGTTTCGGCTTTTTCACACACAACGTGGTGGTGGAGCTGGTGAGGAGGAGCAGTCATGTCTTTTATAGATAAGATTATTTGGCAAAAAAGAAATATTATTTTATTGTTATAATTATTGTTAGTCCAATAAATATATTATTCTACTTAATTTCATTCACAAAACATTCCACGCTGGCAGCTTCATGAAAAAGTCTCAATTTTGATTGAATTTTCGATGTTTTTCTTATTTATTTATTTGTTTGCTTACTTGTTTATTCTATCTAGTGCCTATGTACATATAGAGTGGATCCAAAAAAGTTGTGGTCATTTATCGTCGTAGTACCGTCGTTTCATCGTCCGATATTTTTTCAACATGTACAACGCTTCCAGTTCTTTCTTGATATATTCACCTCGCGCTATCATCATCCGGATTTCTTCTTCGTCTTTCATGTTGGCGTTCTTCATGAAAGCACTTTTTAACCGGGTGCGGAAGTAATCGTAACCGCGAGGATAGTCTTTGCCCAGGTGAAGAAGCTGTAAAAATAACCAATTTCAACAAATCAACCACCATTGTTAGTCAATACATAAAAATCAACATTTGAACGCCATGATCTTGCAATAAGCAGGTGAACGCGTTTGTGGGTCGTACAAAGCAAGTTTAAAATGACATCTACTTTACGTACGGTTTGCACAAAGTGTATTATACGTACGGGGGGGTTTTGTTAAATCATGTCATGACTATACGTATGGAATGGTGGCTTACGGTTTTGTATAGCAGAATGACTTCCGATTTTAATGGATTAGACATTATCTGTAGTTTTGTTGATTCTATTTCATGACGTTGATAATTTTCACATCAATCTCTACAGTGCAAAAAATAAAATAAAATGACATCGAATGTTTGACACACCACGTTACGTAACGGAATTTCATTTTTAGATTAGACGTGATTTATGGCACTGGTGAGCAACTTTTTATATTAATAATATTAATCTGGTATTATACTAATTTATATTAAAATAAATCACACTGTTTATATTAGACCTTATCAGTGCATAAAATAAGACAGTTAATTCTCGCATATTTTTAACTAAAAAATGTTTAATACGATACTTACTTGAAAGTTGTTATTTAATCATTTATTAGTTAAATTATTTATGGTTTAATATTATTAAATAATATAACCATAACTAATTAATACATTACTAAACAATAATAAAAAATGTTGGCTCACAAAAATACACTATCTGAACACAGGGTGTCTCCAGATAGGTTCCAGAAAGTAACTGAATGTTGCTAAAACTAAATTTTATAGTGAAGGCAGAAACTCGTTAGACATCACTAGATTAAGACGGATAGTCGCTAGATATCGTTAAAAGCTAAAAAGTCGCCCAATAAGTAACACTATACTATGTTCACTTTGAACGCTTTCAGTGCGTAAACCGTCCAAAAACAGTCGATAACGTGTATAAGATCTATGTAACTTAAAGTGTTATCGACTTAATTTGGACGGTTTTTTCACAGTGGTATCGTGCTGTAGAAATAAAACATGGTTTATTTTTTTAAAATTTTTAACAAAACATAAATGTCGACGTTTAATTTTTATACATAAATTTAAAATTAAAAATATATCGTACTTTTCAATTTTGTATTTAAAACATATTTATTAAAAATGGTTTCCTTTTTTTTTTTTTGTTGCTAAGAAATTCGGCTGCCATTTGTAAACCAACCGATTTGACTTCATTAACTAATATTTCATTATTTTGTTTACTATTAACTTTTTTACCACTGTTTTGACTCTTTCACTATTTAAAATTTAACGATGCCGGTTAGTTCCTTTTTTTATTATAAAAACCAATTCCTATTTTTTAATAATATTATTATAAGCAATTAGTACTATTGTAAATTTCGATGTAGTGTTTTTAAATTTGTTTATAATGCTATATAAGAAATAGTTTCAAATTATAATGAAAAATAATAATCATATAAGAAGTCTTATACTTAACTAACAACAATATGAAACATACTGTATTAATAATATACAGTATGCACTCAACTATTTTTAACGTACAATTGTATTATAAACATTAGTTTTAGTTGTATGTATAATACATGTGAATGTATATCTGCATGTTAGGTACACAAACAGATTTTAACCATCATATGAGGTAACCTTTATTAATAGTGTATAGCGTTTTCTATTAACTATTTTTTTTTAGATTATCAGTCAAATTATCCTAATTAATGCCAATCAAATGCACACAGTGTGGGTTTAAGAAATTAAATTCGTGGTTAATTCAATATCTATTTTTATGAAGTTATTTATATAACAACTGTAGTTTTGTAACATTAATCGACAATGAATTCATCTGTTCCAAAGGTGAAGAAATTGAGTTTGTCGGAAGTAGGTTTACGTTTGCATTTTGTTTATTTGTCTTTTTTTTTAGTACGTGTTTGTACCGACGACGGTTAAAATGGTTCCGATGTTTTGTCAGAAATTAAACAGCATTTTATATTTTATTATGTATTTTTTTCAGTTATGTGTTCGTGGCTTTAAAAATGCAAAAAGTGAAATTGAATTCAACGTCTTATTTATTCATTTTTTTGCAGCCCAAGAAAGGTGACAAAGGCGGAAAGAAAGGCGCGACGGATGCGAACGAACAAACGAAACAGGACAAAGCGGATGGTAATCGCAAAATAATTCACATTTTCGTTGGTGTTGACGGTTTGCTAATCTATGAAATACGTGATAACTTGACATTTAAATAACTTGACGTGCATTATTTTAAACAGTGGAAAAGAAAAAACGGGAAGAAGAAGCTGCGTTATTGGCAAATGAACGTCGTGCTCAGGAGGAGCAATATAAACGTCAACTGAAGGTTCGTACCACATTGAGTTAGCGATCGTGTTAGATGATGATATAAATATAATTATTTGACATAATAAGTTGTTTTTCTTTTCAGCTACAACGAGTGCACAATATGCAACTTGACGAAACGACTCAGATGTGGAAGACGCTCGAAGAACGTGTCGATTCGTTTAAAAAAGATTATCGTGATGCTGTCTGGGTAGATTTTAAACCCGTAAACATTTTTCTTTTTAAATAAAAAAACAACTTACTAACAACCTTAGGTAAATATGGATGCATGGTACTCCAATTTAATCTTGATAATTTAACTCATTTTTATATTGGTCATCGAAATGTACGCCCCATGAACAGTGATGATGGAGTTGACGTCGTGTTTTATATTTTTTTGCGTAGTTGAAAAAGAGTTCGAAAAGCGACACGTTGTTTCCCAATCCGTTGAATTTGAAGGACGTGAACGATTACATCAGCGAATTGCACTCGAGCGTTCAGCCGTTGAAAGAAGCCGTTAGACGAAATAACGAAGCTTTACAGGTAGGAAAAATGAAACAGTTTAATAATGATACGAATTTTTGAGGATTAAGATTCACGTTTAATTGCGTTTTGTAGGTTATTTATAACATTAAATATACCGAAAGTCTTCATCCGGACATCAACATGGGAACCAAGAAATCGTGGAAGGAGGTTCGGTTTTATTTCATTTTGCACATAAAATAAAAATATTGATGATGATGATGTTAATATAGGTAGACATCGTCACCTTACTTTGTAACTACTTTATTGACTAGTATTTTTATTAATAATTTCTTAGGAATTTGTAATATGTTTTTCAGCAAATATCGGCATTGGAATCATCGATTGAAGAAAATTTGAAAATGGCAATTTTGCATACATTGATGGTCTGTTACGTAACATCTTATTTTTGGAAACACCAATATTTATCAATATGAAAATAAATATGAAAAACCAATATTTTTATTACAAATTATTAAAAGAAATATTTTTAAAAAAGTAAAACTAACAATTTTTTAATATTTTATTAGTGATTTGTAATAAAAAAATATTAATTTTTTTAGAAAAATATTTTTAAAATAAAAATATTGGTTTTTATTTTTTTAAATTATTTTTTAATAAATTGTAATATAAACAAATTGGGATATTTTTAGTGCATTTCTATTAAATTTGATTTTGTAGGAACATCCACGATATATTAATAGCCAGACGAATAATTTCCAATTTTTTGCTCATGCCGAACACACGTCGCTTTGTCTTTGGTCGAACACGTCGAAAAATCCAAAGTAAAATAGGATTGTCCCAAAAATTGAATTAAAAATGTCATGAAACGTCGCCTATTTCATTGCCTAATTTTTAGGAGTACGTCATTTGAATTTTATGAAGCCGGTATAAAATTTGAGGTTCCACGAGCGGTTGCCGTCGCCGAGAACGTCCTTCAACTCTATCACACCGATTACGACAATTTCACTCATTACTGTCAGACGTACATCAACAAATCAAAACCCAAACTCGAAGAACCAGGTAAAACAAATAAATAAATAAACAAAACGTGGGTTATTTTTAATTTCAAACAAAAACCAATTTTAAAATTATTCTATGTATCGTAGAACCTTTTGTGATGAAACCGCCTCCGTTGACCGATAACGAATTGGGTAGCGTCATTGCAACGGGTAGGTTCGTTCGTAACGTATTGATAAATGAATTTATAAAATAACAAGACTTTGTTTTGAGTAGTGCCAGTACCACCACCGGCACCGACGTTACCGTCGTCGATCGGTTCGCCGGGGACTTTCGCCGACGGTGACACGCTGAGCGAAACGGCCGGTTCGAGAATGGACGACTCGTTGTATTCGAACCTCGATGCGTCGGAATACAATTTGAACGAGCTGATGCCCGTCGATGGCGTTTGGCACATCAACTTGCTGGAGCTACCGCACGTCCCGTTGCTGGGCAGTGTCGCTCACGGTCGGTTATTTCAATTATTTCAAATATTTCATATATATATTTTTTTTAATATATTAAATAATTAAAAGTGATCATCATATAATTTTTCAAATTTCTACAAAAGTTCCTAAAACGTTGGAAGAAGTTTCCTACGAGTTTCCATCCGGCTCGGGGAGCAGTCGAACGGAAGATGGAGAAAAATATCTTGCATTACACATACAGTGAGTTCATATTTTTTTTCATGTCTATTATGACAATTGAAATTTTTGGCGTTAACCCTATTTGGTTAAAGATGGCCTGAACATATTTTGTGGAATGACCCGTCGAAACTTCCAACTGTGGGGCGTTGGGATGGCAAAAAATTATGCTGGAGTTCGAAGAGCGTTCGCGATGTCAAATACGATGACGGTATTGGAATTTTATTTAACTTTGATTTGTTTTGTTTTGTTGCGATTGGAAACGTCCAACTTGAACATTTGCAGACAAGAAAGTCGTGACGTGTCGACTCGCCGCGTTTGGTCCTATTGCACTACTTCAATCGAAACATGCAACGTTACCCTATCAGTCGTGGTCGTTGTGTCCCGTCGATAAAGAAACCATCAACGTTACCATTCAGTCGCTTAACGTGACGGCGACGTTTCAGATTATCGTAAGTAGATGATTGTTTTGTGAAAATAAAAATGATAATTTGTTTTCAATCGCATTTTTTGGTTTCAGAAACACGAATGTGCACTGTTACACGTATCGAGCGCCGGTCAAGATTTCATGCAAAATTTTTATGGAAAAGCAATGTCGCCGAAAGTGTTACTAAAAGTGTGTAGACAGTTGAATTTTTATTATTTTTAGTTACAATGTTCATTGTGTGTTATTATAAGTTTTGTTGGTTATCATCATTCGTAGGAGATGCAACATTTTGGAGCTAATTTTTATCCCGATCATGATTCGTTTCGCTATATCAGGTCGGAAATAATAATGAAGGTGAGTGGAAAACATGTGGACGTTAACTCTTGATGTCGGATTTTTTGTTGCATTTTAAAATAAAATTAATAAATAATTTGTAAATTATAATTTATATATATATATATATATATATATATATATAATATGTAGCGATATATATTTTACATAATAACTATATTTTATATAAAATATTTTAATTAATATATGTTTTTTACAAACTTGAATTTTATTTCATTCATATTTATTTTTTAAGGATTGGAATATGGAATCGAGATTTTATCAGAACGTCGGCATCATTTGTGGCGCCTACGAAGTGGGTTCGGCTGTTTGGAGCCGAAATTCGACTTCGAGAACTGCCGTCATCAAAATCCGTGAAGTCATATCGTCCAGCATGAAAGTATGTAAAATCAAATTTTTCATTAACATTTTTAGTTGTTTTTCAACCATCACCGACGACGGTCGTTGAATTTTGAAAAATCAATCAGGGGAGGCCGTGCATCGTCAAAGTGAGCTCGCGCAAAACTGCCATTTTACGTTTGGCGGAAACTTGTCCCGAGTTTTGCGAGGAGGAGCTTCCCGATCAAGAGGTGAAACAATCGACAAACGCGAGGTTTCGATTGATCGTTTATTTTAACGTAAAGTGCGACAAAAAAATATCGTCATGGTCGTTGCAGCATTCCGCCGATTTGTATCATCTCGTGTTGTCGATGGGGTCGGACGAGGCCAAGCAAGCCATGAACAGCGCTAACAAAGCGCTTCGAGTCGGCATCTACGATTTTCTAATGTGCACCAAACCACTTTCCTATTGTCTGCCTACAAAAACATAATTCGAAGTTTTCGTTGGTTTTATTTTATTTTATTTTATTTTATTTATTTTTTTTATGGAACTTTTTGTTTTATTCGTCGATTTGAAAGCATGCGAATGGCGTGTCAAAAGCATGCGAAATCTTTCCAAGTTACGTTTACGAAAAATTCATTCCCGTAATGTCGAATTTTTTATGACACGATTGGTTTTCAAATGTATTCAAAAAAAACATGAATGTAATTTTTTGTTGATTATTTTTTTTTTTGAAAAATGTTAATTTTCGTCGTTGATAAAATTGACGCTAAAAAATTTTTGACCGTGAACTAAGAAATGAAAATTTAAAAAATTAAACTACAGTTTGTTAAATGTACCGGAATGGATTGTACCGAAGTTGAATTTTTGTTTTTTTAATAGTGTTTAAAAAAATAAAAATGTTTTACGATACAATCTGTGTTTCATTATAGTCACTTATAATTATATATATTATAAATACCGTATCACACATTTAAAAATTTACAATATTGTAAAACTAAAATTCTTAATTTGGAGTTGAGAGTTTTTTTGGGGGGGGAAAGGGTCAATTTGAAAAATAAATTCACATTATTGATTTGCGTTGCTTAGCAACAACAACATTGTATACAAACAAAATGGCAGCCTTGTGTTTTCACTAGGATGATTAGATTTCAACTAGATTTATTGCAAATTATTATGAAACGATTGCGTCGATTTTATGCCCGACAAGGTGAGAACTTGATACATTTCTTTGAAAATATTTTCATTATTCATTAAATTTTTAATGTTACATTTTGTCATTTACAGAACATAAGTTTTAATTTGTTAACTAGTCATATTTAACAGGTATCATTAACTAATTTGTTAATGTGGACATTTAAATGTAGGTATAGGCATGTGTACCCTATATTGGTTAATTGCGTAACCGATTGGTTAAATATTTTTATTTTTTGTAATTTAAAGGAAAATTAATTTTACATAAATCATAAGTTTTGTATTTTAATGTAAGTTTATTTTTTTATTATTATAATAATTCATATTTTGTGATATTTTGCAGATTTTTAATATCCACATGAACGTGTAAGCTGATAATGGGGGTAATTAATAATTGTATAACATTATATTTTTTTTAATAATAAGTGATAGGTTGTTAAACATTTTATATAAAATAATAATAATATTTAATAATAATATAATAATAATAATAATATTTATAGCCGAAGGGTAAGAAAAGTAAAAAAGAATCGTCATCGTCTGCTGAAGATAGTAAAGATGACAAACTCAAGGAAGAGGGTACAATTGGTTTACGTATTACGATTTTGTATTAAATAAATCATTTTTTGTAATGTCATAACATTTTTGTACATAAATGCCTGTTTAAAAGTCTTATCCACTAAGTACAAATGTTTTGAAGTGCGACTTGAGATAAATATTGACATTAAACGTTTTTCTGCTTTTATTTTATCGTTAAATTTCATCGTAAAAATTATATATTTTGCCGGATCGTTAAAATTAATGCGTAAAATTTAAATTCAGTTTACGTAACTATCCAAATTACTGTAAAAATCAATATTTTGTCGGGATCACTGAAAGTGCATAAAATTAAATTCAGTTGATGTAAATATCTAAACTTTGTAAAAATTGAATTTTGTGGTTTTTGATTTATTTTGAAGTTTTCAAATCTTTGTTTCAACAATGTCACTTCTGATTAATTGGATAGTTAATATAGTTTGTAATACATTTTAACACTATTAATCGTTTTATTTTGTTAATATTTTGTGTTAATAATCACTTGGCGTGTGTAGAGTTGCTGCAACAACAACGAGACGAAGAAATAGCTCGGCAACTAGAAGTCAAGCGAAAAGAGGCTGAACTATACATCAAGGAACTCGAAGTGCGTGTTAAATGTTTGTGTGGTTTGAATATATTCAAAATTACTGAAATATAACATATTTTATTTTATGCCTAGTGGGAAAAATATCGTGAGGTTCAAGCACCAGAAACAATCGCTTTTTGGAGCGAAATTCAACTACAAGCGATGTTGGAAAAAGACGACTATCGACAACTCTTATGGGTAACGTCCATTGTATATCGTGTACGCGTCACATCTATTTCACCGTAACATGTATAGAATTTTTTAATGGTTGTTAAAAGTGGGAGAAATTTGTTCAACATCCAACCGGACGGCCGGACCCGATGATCCCGAAAAATGTGTTCACGTACATTTCGCTTTGGAATCCCGACGTGGCAACGCTCTCTACGGTTGTTAATAAAAATTTGGAAGCGTTAGACGTGGGTTAACGATGGCTTTTTAATTAAATGTTCATTCTCGTTTAGTGTTTTAATTAAAATATTTGCTGTTGGTTAGCTTTTAGCCGATATCGATCTATGCAAAGAACTGTATTGGGATAGCAATGATTTCATCAAATCTTCATGGCAAGAGGTTAGGTCACCTTTTTATTTATTTATTTGTTTATTTATGTATTTACTAAAATTAAATTAGGTTTTTTGGTTGAATGTATGCATTTTGTCTTGAATGTTTCAGCAAATAATGTTGTTTGAATCGCTCATTAACGATGGCTTACGACAAATCACGTTCAGCATATTATTGGTAAGTAAATGAAATTGTATGCCAGTAAATTTTTCGAGCAATAAAATAAATTTGATTTCATGCAGTGTTGATATATTAGTATCGAAATTTTTATTGTTGAAACGCTACATTTAATTTTGTACAAAATCATGTGTTAAACTATATTATAATATTATTATTATTTTATTTTTTGGTACAGAATGCCCCAAATTATACAAATTTGCAAACGGGAAACCTGGAATTTTTTGCTCACGAAAAGAACATTACGTTATGTCTGTGGAGCAGTTTCACTAAGAATCTGAAGTACGTTTTGGTTATCGTTAAAATCATCATCCCTCCCTTCGACTCGTACAATTTGACGTTTGGCTCAGGAACCGGACGTTTGAGAACGAAGAGTTTCAACTGAGCATCGAAGTTCCGACGTCGTTGGTGATGATGGACTGCGCCGTTCAATTACGACACACGGAATACGACCATTTTTCTCATTATTGCGAATCCTATTCCACCGGCTGTTTACCCCATCTCGAAGAACCAGGTCGGTTTCGTGTTGGACGTTGCGATTTTCATTGAAGAATTGGGATAGCTGACGATGGCGTGTTACAGAATCGGAACCGAAAGATCCTTTTTTGAAGCCGTCGCACGAAGAAATGACGGACACTACGGTCACCAAGAAAATGACGGTATGGGTGTAAACTTTATTTTTCAATGACAACTATTTATGATTAGCACATTTACTATGGATTATTTATTATCAGACCGAAATTTCGCCCACGGCAACAGCGATTCCTTCGACGATGACGTCCACGGGTTTGAGCATGCAGAGTTCGATGAAGATGAAAGGAATGGACGATAGCGACAAAGCCACCGAAAAGCCGACCGACTCGAGAAGTCGGAAGAGTTCGTATCAGGAAAGCGACGAAGCCGAGACGGGAGAACTCGATCTTCGGCAAATGGTCGTTCTCGGCGGCATATGGTACGTCGAACTTCTGGAGCTTCCTCCGCAACCCGTCAAAATAGCTCAATGGAAGATCATGGAACGTCAGTTTCAATTTCTAATCGATCACTTTCGAATTTTTCAATTCGTGTCCAATCGTCGTCGTCGGTTGGCAATCGTCTATTTTTTCATTAAGGAGTCGATCCCTTGTTGAGGAACTTGGAATACGAATTCGATTTCACGCCGCCCATCCCGGAAGAAGAGTTGCTGTCGTCGAAACGGGATTCGGAAGAAATGGAAGCGGAACTTCAGCGCACGCAACAGGAGTTGGAAAAGTTGCTGTTCATCACCATTTGGTGCGTCCATGGAAAGTGCGTGATAACGTTTTCGAATTGCATCTCTTGATCAATATCCTTTTTTGTGAATTAATATGCCGTAGTCTTCCGCGTAAAATAATTTGGATGGAAGGTCAGCGTGCGCCCATCGTCGGATTTTGGGACGAAGCGAGGAATTTTTGGACGATGCAGAATCTGTACGAATCCAAATTTGATGAAGGTGATCTAGATTTTGTTTGTTTGTTCGTTTGAACGTTGTTTTATGGTTTTAATTAATTTTTTGTTTTACGTATGTATGTATGTAGAAAAAGGTTTGTTTACGTTCCGTATGGCGAAGTTCGGACCAATAGCGTTGTTGCAAAACAGATACACTGCGTTGCCGTATCAATCGTGGACGGTGCAACCGTTGAATTACAACAGCGTCAAAGTGAGCGTGCAGACCGGCATAATTCAAGTGGAGTTCAAAGTGATGGTAGTGAATATTTTTATTGACGACTTTGTTTCATATAAATATTTTAATGGAAATCATAAAAATAAAATAATATTTTCGAATACACTTGTTTCGAATTTAATTGCAAAAAATACTATTTTGTTCACAATAGAGTGCATAGTTAACGTTTCCTTTTCGTTTGTTTGCGAAGGAATACGAATGCATCATAACGTCGTTCAGCTACAACGAAGAAGACGCGTTGCCAGATTTGTGCAATAAATCGATGTCACTAGGAGTTTTATTCAAAGTGGGCGGTTTTGTTTTTGTTTAGAACAAAAAATAATAATAATAGAATGTAAATGTGATATTAATTTCTTATTTCATTTTATTTTCAGAAACTTCAAGAATGCGGTATTAATTTTGCACCCGATCACGATGCTCACAAATACATGAAACACGACGTCAAAGTCAAAGTAAACCAATTTCCATCATTGATTGATTCGTTTTATTTTATTCATTTCTTGACATTGAACTACTGGCAAAAGTGATTTATTTTTTTAATGTTGACATTTTCCGTTCCGTCAGGATTGGAATTTGGAAGAATTGATGTACAGAAACATCGCCATGGTTTGCAAAATGACCGAAATCGCTTCGAGTCGTTGGAACATCACGATGGGTTCGAAGAAAGCGACTTGTCGTCTCCGCGAAGTCGTGTCGAGCAAAATAAAGGGCCCGCATCACGTCGTCCTTTGCACGACGCGACGCGCCGTCGTCTTGAAAGTGATGGACACGGCCCAGGAATTCTCCGACGACGAATTTCCCAATCAAGAGGTGAGACGATGGCGAAACCCTTTTCACATTTGGCGAACGATTGGGTTTTGCAACAGTTGGCTGTGACATGGATTTTAAAATCAAATTTGATAGTGTCAAACTTGGTGTTGTAATCGATCTTTATTTATTTATTTATATATGTGTATATAGTTTGCGATGGATTTGTATCACCTGTTACTGACAGCAGGATCGGACGAAGTGAGAGCGGGTTTGCAACATCTCAACGCGGCGTTGTGTGATAACGTCCATAGGTTTCTATGCTGTTTAAAACCTTTATCCTATTCGCAGTGATGGTACGACGTATTGCGTTTTTAATCATGACGAGAGGTTTGGTTTTAATTTCCACTTGGCGTAGGTTTGTCATTCGTCATGTCTTATTGATCCACTAGTGGTTTCAAATATTTATTTAAAAGGATATAAAATGGACGTGTCATGAGAAAATAATGGAACTAATGAGATGTGATTGATGGTTGTGGTTTTTTTACAAATAAAATTTAATGTGGAATTGTAAATTATTTTATTGCAGTTTTTCTTATACAGTAGTTGAATACATTAAAAATGATTATCTATAAAATAAATCGGTGACATTTTAAATTATTTTTATTTATTTTTTTATAATTTTTAAATTTTAATTTGTTTAATTGTTTTATATTTTGATATAATTATGAATGTTATGTTGAATTTTTTTCTAACTTTTTGATATTTTAAATTATTATGTATTTTTATATTAAAGTGTTTATAATGTTTATTATTTTTAAATTTTAATTTTAATTTATTAATTTTTTATACTTAATTTTTTTTAATTTTTTATAGTTAATTGGTTTATGGTTTTTTTATAGTTTGATATAATTGTAAATCTTATTAAAAAATTTATATTTTAAATTATACATTTTTATAATTTTTATTTTTATAGCGTTTATAATTTTTATTTGTTTGTTTAAGTGTTTGTTTAAGTGTCTGTAATTAAGTGTTTATAATTTAAATTTTGTATTAAATTTATATTTTTTGATATTATAATTTATATTTTGTATTAAATTTATATATTTTTTTATTTATTATTATATTTATTTTATTTATGTTATTAAATTTATAATTTTATATATAATGTATATTTTAATTTAAATTTTGTTAATGTAATTCAATATTTGTTTTGTTTACACATATTAATTTAATACCCAATGCCTATTACATATGTTTTTGATTTATAATATATATATTTTATTTTATATTTTATTTACAAATATGTTATATTTTAAATTTTTAAATGTTTTATTATTATTATTATCAAGTTTGATTTTCGTAGGTTTTGCATTTTGACACTTGATGGCGCCACAAGTATCAGCTGGTCGCGTCAATTACATTGGCAATGGCGTCGGCGTTGCTCATTTTTGCACCTCTCCGAGAACTATGAATTGACCTCTTTATATCCACTTTTCAATGTAAATAACTTATTAATCATAACCCTAGAATGAATTTGTATTATGGGTCACAACAAACAATGCAGTAAGTATACCGTTTATTTTATAACTAAACTCCATACACTTTTGTGTTACGTTGTTTATGGCAAACCAAACAACCTTCATTTGGCATAAGCCACTCATGTTATTTTTAAAAAGATATCCATTGAGCTTAAATATTTAAAATGGATATCAATTCAATCGTGAATAGTCAAAGCTTAACATTGAACTTTTTGTAATTAATGCATATTAAAATAAAATAATGCATAGTATCAAGTCAAAGTGTAAAATGGTCAACGTGTTGACGAATTTGTGAACCCGACGTTTATTTTGTGATTGCTTTATTTTCATCGTAGAAACAAATGCTGCGGACTAGTGATCGTTGTTCAGCGTTGGTAAAACCATTGAGCGCATCAATATACTCGTTCATGTGACACGCCAACGCACGAATGCGTGGCGCAGGATGAAACGTTGGCGTCTGAGCCTCTTGTTACTGCTCAGTGCGTCTACTATTTCTGCTCTGGTTCTTCTGTACGTCGCCAGTAGAGATGACGGTACGTGTTCGTGAAGGGCGTAGTTGACTCGTTCCGGTATTTTGTCACTGGTAGTTGAGATTGCTTTTGATTGCTATTTGTTAGATGTGCTTGCGGACAACTTGCTCGGATTCACTCGCCGAGAGGCCAAGTTAGCGGAACGCGTTCGTGAAGTCGAGGAGCAGAATCAGCTGCTTCGTAGGCAGCTTAGGTAATAATGATTGATTAATTAATTAACTAGGTGAATAATTATTTTTATTGTTTCAATTAGCGAAATATAAATAGTGTGAGATTTTAATTATGAATTTTCAATATTAATTTCAGCTTTAAATATTTCAATTTTAAATATTACTTATCATCTTCCTCTTTGATTTTGAAATGCTCGTTTTTTATTTTGTCATGTAAAAAGACAAACTTTTCGGGCAGTGTATTACTGTTGTTGTTGTTTCTTTTTAATTTCACATTTTCATATATGTGATTTTTTCATATGTATTTTTATGTAATTTTAATGTCACCCATTTTTATATATTATTAATTTTCTTTTCTCGTAACAGTTTTGAGCATCCATTGTTTATATGCCTCTTTTTCATTGTGTCAACTATTGATAATTTTAACCATGATATTACAATTTTGAAATTACCATTAATGGTGAACCAAAATAATATCTTTTAACAGCATTTCACAAACGCAGCTGATGAATTACATGTCCGATGTACAGAACAACGAAACGGTTGGCGGTTTCAGCGACGACGATGGTCCACGTAGCCGATGTGTCAACAAAGTATGTGTCAACTTTTTCGGATTCACCATGTCATCATAGTTTAAAAAACAGCATTTGAACTGATGCTAATTTTTTTGTCGATTAGGAACCCGACGTTCCGAAATGCGAAGTCATTCACATCGCCATCGTGTGCGCGGGTTACAACTCGAGTCGAAGCGTGGTCACGCTCATCAAAAGCATTCTTTTCTATCGCAAGAACCCTCTCCACTTCCATTTTGTGTCCGATTCCATAGCGCAGCTCATCTTGCAGACGTTGTTTCACACGTGGACCGTTCCTGGAGGTTCGTTTTTAAATTCTTTTCATCGATAAAGAGTTGAAATTTGGTGGTTTGTGAAGAAACAAAATAATGGTTTGTAATGAAACTAATTTCCTCCCCTCGCAGTCGACGTTAGCTTTTATCTGGCTGATAACATTCAGTCGGAGGTTTCGTGGATTCCGAACAAACATTACTCGGGTGTTTATGGGCTCATGAAACTAACGCTTCCTAAAACATTATCTGACACGTTGCAAAAGGTGCTTTGTTCACTAAAACGTTGATTATTTTTTGTTCCTATTAGGATGAGAAGTGTTTTTGTTACAAATGAAATGTTTCATTTTCAAGGTTATTGTTCTGGATACGGATGTAACGTTTGCGACGGACATTGCCGAATTGTGGAAACTGTTTCGGAAGATGAATAATAAACAGGCATGTCGTTGATAGAATATTTTTATTGATTATTTTATTTTTACGATAAGTAAAGATGTCAATTTTGTTGTGCTTTTTATGTATGAAATTATATTTATTCATTTATTTATATATGAAATTTCTAATTGAATAGGCCGTTGGATTAGTTGACAATCAGAGTGATTGGTATCTAGGGAAATTATGGAAGAAACATCGACCGTGGCCTGCTCTGGTAAAGATGGTTAATTTTTTTTTAACAAGTTATTTTGTTTTTAATTTTTAACGTAATCGTCAATAAACTATAAGGGTCGAGGATTCAACACGGGTGTCATTTTGATGGACTTGCAAAAATTACGGGATCGAGGATGGATGCAAGTGTGGCGTCTGATCGCGGAGAAAGAGTTACTCGGTATGCTTTCCACTCAGCTCGCCGATCAGGTAAAAATATTTCGTAGATTGGGAGTAAATACACGTTTCTACGATGATAGTTTTGGCGATGGAGCTGTCATGACAGCGACGACTCTCTTCGTGTCAATGAGGTTTCATATTCCAAATATTATTGTCATTTGTTTTAAATCGAAGGAAACGTTTCAAAATTAAATATTGAAAGTCGACGTTGGCGTCATTGACACGAAGATGACTGTGGTCATAGTCGCTGTCATGACGGCAACTATCACCAAAAGTATCGTCGTGTCAACGCACCTTGATACGACGATGGCATGTTACGTTTTTTTCAAGGACATTTTCAACGCCGTCATCAAACAAAACCCGCATCTCGTTTTCACTCTACCGTGTCAGTGGAACGTTCAGTTGAGCGACAACACACGCAGTGAATCGTGTTACAGCGAAGTCACCGATTTGAAGGTAAACAAACACACCAAGTTTTCGGTGTAGAAATGTTTTATAAAGTATTTTATGTTATAATATGAAATTTGTATAAAATATTTATTTTATTTTATAATAATAATGTTTTTTTTTAGATCATTCATTGGAATTCTCCAAAGAAACTGAAGGTGAAGAACAAACACGTCGAATTTTTCCGTAACCTGTATCTAACATTCCTCGAGTACGACGGCAATTTACTACGTCGCGAGTTGTTTGGTTGCAACAGTACTAAAACGACTTTGGTGCAAGCACAGGTGACATTATCAAAATTGCTTTTTAAAAAATTGCAAATTATTAATCAATAAAATTTGTTAATCATGCAAATTGAACACATTGTCATACGATGACAATTGACGTTAATCGCTTTTTGACAGTTGAATGCAATAGATGAAGACGATCCTTGCTACGAGTTTCGTCGAGCTCGGATAGTTCAACATCGGACACATTTGTACTACATCGATTACGATTATGAGCCGGTACATGATATTCTAATTGCTTATAGTTTTATTATGCTAAATCGTTTTTTTGGGGGGGATTTTTGATTATTTTTTGTGTTTTTAAGAGTGCCGACGGTAATGACATCACTCTCGTCGCCCAACTATCGATGGATCGAATGCAGATGGTCGAGGCTCTGTGCAAACATTGGGATGGCGAGTATTATTTTGCGTGAATTTTTTGTTGAAACGTTTCGCTGCGTTTCATTTGTGCGTTATCGTAAATAGTTGTTATAATAATTATAATGTTAAATGTTTGTGTTGTCGCAGGTCCCATAAGTTTCGCGCTGTACATGTCCGATGCTGAAGCGCAGCAGTTTTTGAGCTACGCGCTCAATTCGGATATTTTGAAGACGAGGAAGAACGTCGGCTACCACGTCGTTTACAAAGATGGGGTGAATAAATGTTTTTTGTGATTTGACAATTGACGTTTTTTTTCAATCGGACATGGTTGATAGGTGGATCGTCTTAAACCATACTGAACTAAGTCCAAAAAAAAAACAAAAACAAACAAACATGAATTCGAGAAAACGATGATTTTACTTACAGTTTGTTCATAGGATTTGCACGCTATTGATTCATAGTGCCATGTATCTCGCTCGAGCAATATAATTCTTAGTTTATGACTAGATCACTTGTTAAGTGGTCACATTTAACGATTTAATTCAAAAAGTATCAACGGTGAGTTGATACAATGGTGAGTTGTCATTATGGTTGAGGACGATCCGATCGTCGTCAGTTCCTTTTGTTTCAATGATGGGTTGAACGGTTTGGTGTTGTGCAATTGGTGTTTAGCAATTCTACCCGGTGAATTTCTTGCGTAACGTGGCCTTGCAACAAGTGAACACGCCGTACGTTTTTCTAACCGACATCGATTTTCTGCCCATGTACGGCCTGTACGAATACCTGAAGAAGTCCATATCGCTACTCAGCATGGAAGTTTCCAAAAAGGTCGGTTTTCATGTTTACAAAAATCTAAATTTTTAACATTATGTACAGTGTGATTCGAATCTCCTGGCGTTTTCGAATCGCCCTGTATTTTTTTTGGTGACTGTCATTTTTGTTTTCAGGCATTGATCGTTCCCGCGTTTGAAACTCAGCGCTATCGACTAACGTTTCCGAAATCCAAAGCGGATTTGTTATCGATGCTCGACATGGGAACGCTGTTCACGTTCAGGTAATTGGTTCATCTTCCAACTGGTTTTTGTTTTTGTTGTTCATTTATTCAATTATTTATTTATTTATTTATTTATTAATTTAAAAAATTTCAAAATGATGCTTAAACAGATATCACGTCTGGACGAAAGGACACGCACCGACCAACTATGGGAAATGGAGAACGGCTACAACACCTTACAAGGTTAGTCTTTGTTTTCTAAATTTCAATATTAATTCTTTATGGACATGATATAAAAAAAAATATTTTTTAACATTTTTAATGTTTTAATTATCGATTTTTTTATTTATTAATTTCAATATATTTTGTTTTGTCTTTGTAATTATTTATTTCAGGTTTCGTGGGACACCGATTTTGAGCCGTACGTCGTCGTTCGTCGCGACGTTCCCGAGTACGATCGCCGTTTCGTAGGTTTTGGTTGGAATAAAGTTTCGCACATCATGGAATTAGATGCATTGGGGTTCGTTGATCATTAAACTATGGTTTATTTCAACTGGAAGTACCTTTTATTTTTTCAATCTATTTATTTATTTTTGTTGTTTGCAGATATGAGTTCATTGTGCTTCCAAATGCTTTCATCATCCACATGCCCCACGCACCCAGTTTTGACATTGCCAAATTTCGATCTAGTCCACAGTACAGAAAGTAAACGTCGTTACAATGCGTTTCATCGAGAGATTGTTATCACTAAATCGTTGTTATTAAATATTTTTTTCATTAATGATGACAAAAATTGTTTTATCGTACAGGTGCTTGAAGATCTTGAAAAGCGAGTTCGTCGAGGACTTGTCTCGTCGTTACGGAAAACATTTTTCGTTCGAGAAGTGAACGACGTGCGGGATGGTTTCCAAGTGTCGTCGATTTTTTGAACATGTTATTATTATTTTTATTTTTGGATTTCGACGTTTGGCGAACGTCGGAAACAAAGGAACAATGCAAAGACTTTGTGTGAAGCGTTTACCATAGTCTTTTTTTGTTTTTGAAAAAGTGCATTCAAAAAGTAGTCCAAAGCATTAGTCGTCATCCGATACGTAGACGTACGTTTTACAAAGGGTTCATAGTGCAATTTTCACCTCGAAAAGAAAAACAAAAAACCGAAGATCACACCGTCGTCGTCGTAGGAAATTAAGCGCAGGTTGCATGTGAGTTTATATTATTATTATTTTTTATTTATTGATTGATTTTGATTATAATTTTATATCTTTTATATGATTTTTGTTCCAAGTTTTAATATTTATTAACCAGGAAGTGTGATTACGATATAGTTTCGTTCCATGTTAACGTACCGAACAACGAAACGAAATCATGCTTCGTAGGATTTTCATTTTATTTTATTATTTTTTTACAACAATTAACGCCAATGAATTTTTTAAATATAATGGAATTTATTTCGTTAGTACTATTTTATTCCACTATGTGCCATATGTTTTTTGCGAAACGCAGGAACGTTGCCAAAAATCGAGCCGCGTTCGGTTAACCTAACGAACGAAAAATTTGGGTTAGGTTCAAAACGATGGGTTAGCATTTTTAAAGATCTGGGAATTTGTAAAATTCATCATCCGTGTCGTCGTCGGCGGAACGTGTACGGCGAACGCTCTTCATCCATTCCGTATACTACCGTGTACATAAAAAACATTGAAACGGTTTCAAGATTTTTATTTTGTTTTCGTTTGTTCATTTATTTATTTTTTGTTTGCACGTTCCATCGTACTGTTTGGTTACGTCAATGACATGCGATTTTGCGTTTGGAATTTCGTCGCCATCTTTTTTTTTAATATGCAAAATTGGCACGATCACGTTCATTGGTGGTTCAAGGTGTTTAATGTACACGTTTATTTATTGTATGTTTATGATTGAAATGGTGTTTTTCGTTTAACGATCTCGTGATTAATCAATTTTTTTTTGCTTTTTAACGTTATGCAGTTACATAATCCGTCCATCGGAAAATCGTGAAAACGTTCCAATTCATCGAATAGTAATATCGTGTATTAAAGATTAGAGTTGAGATGAAGTATGGTACTAAATACGTTTTTGGTGCGTACATGATTAAACACCCGTTCATTTTTTGTCTAAATCGAATCGTTAAAAAACACGAGCCACGTCTTAAAAGTACGGACGCCGTCGTCACACACAAAAAACGTCAAAACAAAATGTCTCCAGATTTTGGTGACTTAATGAATTGACGAAGCCGAACAGTAGGGTTGGTTTATATATTATTTTTATTTTATACTTTTTGTAATAATATTATTATTGTTTTATAATTTTTTATAGTATTTCATTTTTTATTATTAAAAAATATAAACGCGTAGTTGAAATGCATGTGAAACGAAGGTTCCGCGGGATTTGTCGACCAAAATACAAAACAAAATAATGGGTGATGGCCGAGTCCTATCAATATCAATGCAATTTTATTCAATTTAGTAAAAATTAACTAGTGCCATTGTTATATATAATTTAGATGGTTAGTTCTATAAACGAAAACAAGAAAAATAAACATTTGTACAAACAAAACAAAACGAAAGACTATAAACACCTGTAATTTAGACCCGAAAAAATTATATACTATCGATGTTACTTTCCATATCCGTGTAGCGTTTAGCTCGTGATGAATTTTTTATATTATATATATATATATATATATATATATATATAAATATATATATATAGAATTTAGAAACAGATCTGGGGGTTATTATACTAGACCAAAAAACTATTATACAATGAAATATATACATAAATATATTTTATATGTACATTATTATAAGAGTTTTTTAGTATCTTTTTTTGTGTTTTTATTTTTGCATTTTGATTTATTAAATGCAATATTATTTTATTATTATTATTATTATATGTTTATTATTTTTATTATTATAATTAATTTTGGTGCCATCGGTTTTTTAATGTCAGATGAAAATGTCAGAAATGTTTTTTAGGTTTACCATG
>JAQIWH010002777.1:0-22773 GCA_034695005.1 Cryptops parisi | reverse complement strand
TATATATATACATACATACACACACATACGGATGAAGAACAATTTCTGCCTGCATTGCAAAAAAGACATTTGTCACAGAAATTGTGTATGACCAATGTTGTCATGCTCAAATGTCACGCTTGAGTTTTTTTGTTTGCTATTTTTACAAAAAGTCACTGATTCAGTGTGGATTCGCAGAATAAAGTAGACAACGAAAAAAATCACAACCACCAAAAATAAATATAAAACAAAAATCTTGTAAAAAAAAATCTACGAAGCATTGATTTTTATTTCCTAACAGGTGTAAAAAAAACAACCAAAGTAACAACAAAAGATTGGATTTATCAACGTTCGTGATCAAGATAAATTGGCTGCAAACCATTCATGAAAATAGAGTTTGGTGGCCATTTTTTATTTTTTATTTTGCTGTTGTTTCCAACCGGAAGTTATACTCCCGTAACGTTCCAAAGTGCGCTACAATTTTCCACTGGCATTACAGCTATCAAATTCATATTTTCCAACTTATTTTTCCTGTTTGTTTTTCTTTTCTTTTCATAAAAATTCACAACAGATGGAATGGCACTTCCTCCAACAAACAACTGTTTTACTCTACGTACAAATGGCGCAAAAAATAGAAAAACAAAAATAACTGAAAAACAGGTACCAGCTGCAGTTTATGACTAAGCCATTATTGTGCGAAGTAGACCTATACTCTAAATTCAAAGTAATAACCGTTTAAGACGTTATTCAAAGACTATAAAAATAACACCATAAGCGAAGTTGTTATTAATAGTTAACCGATACAACTTTATGACCACCAATAACTGTATTGTGTGCAGTGGGTCTTTAAGGACAGTAGTAGGTCCATACTAATAAGCGTTTGAAACGTTTCTTAAGCGTCGACTTTTGAAAACGAAAAACCTCTTGTGTGGGTTATATATATATATTAATACTTGTCTAATAAAGTATAAAGCGCACCAACTTTAATGTACCTTTTTTAATGATTTGTGCTGCTGCGTAGAAAACCTGTGCTTAAAATGTAAATCAAAAATCAATTCAAGCAGAAATCAAAAATCAATTCTTTGCATTACGTATGTACATATAGTTTATCTGTATATGACAGTATACAAAGAGTATGCTTAAAAAGCATTTTTAATGTACTTGTTTTTCTTCTTCCATGATCAAATACACAGTGAACCAATTTCCCACACATTACCCATGACAACTAAACGCAAATTACAAGCGGGGAAAATTAACCCTCTTAAGGCGATCTTTTAATTTGTAGATTGGCGTATGGGGAGGGGAGGGGGAAATCGTGACAAATTTCCACCACCAAAATTTAAACCAGTCGCCGCCTCTCTTTTGTTCGAATTTGTAATTAGGCGTCGAAAACGAAATTCTCTTCCGACGCAATTACACTGGCAGCAATATATATATATATATATATATATATATATATATATATATATATATATAGTTACATTTAATAATCACCTCGTTGCAAGTGGAACAATGATTAAACTACTGTTAACAACCCGGGTCTTTTATCATCACAAAAGTACATCCTATTTCCTCTCTTCGTTCGTTCGTTCGTTATCGTGATATACAAATTAAACTCGACGTCATTAATATTTGGTTAACTCAGTCCCAATGTCATCTGGTAAAACTCAAGCGTAGTATATATACAGTGTCTCTGTTTACGATCGATTAACGATCTTCGTTGATGCATTTGCAAGAATTTATAGACCCAGATAAAAAAGTATAAAAAAAAATACCCACTTTAATCTTGCTAACACCTAAAAAGGATTTTGAAAGCAGACGACAAATAAAAAAACATACAATTTTTTTTCGGTAACTACATCACTTAAGAGAGGAAACTGTCATCGTGTCGCGTGGAAACCCTTAACGTTTTTTGACAACGTCGAAAATGTCCTGCGATTACTTGCCATCCATCATGTCCTAACATCTTTCTGTCATTTAAGGTAACATCTGCTATATTATAAAGAAGAAGTAAAAAAATGTCACTCTCACTTTTAGTAAAAAAAAAATAAAAGTGTCATGCGAAAAAGTAATCACCAACTCAGGGCTCAAGCTTAATACCTTGTTCACACAACGCATATAAGAGCTAAAGCGTTAATCGGTTTAACTGTTTAAATCCTTTTTGTGTCAGTGGATTCTAGGTAAGGCTTTATGTAGCTCGTTTTAAGAGGATTTTTTCCCCTTTCGATACAAAACAAAATATATTAAAAAAATTCGTTAATCCCTAGTTGAAAACGGATTTTGTAACAAAGCAAGTTTAATACACCGGAAATTTAAGTATAAATTCGATTTAATCTATAAGTAGACTCCCTTTTTTTTTGTGAATTCGGATTACGTTAATGCGTTTATTATGAATAACATGACCAGCAAAGTGTTCACGAATTACCTAGTCAAATTTGTAAATAATCGGTTAATATACATACACTAGTTAAATGTAGAATAGCAACAAGTAGGTATTACAATAAACGATTTTACACTTTTAACTAGATGATCCACATAAAACTGAATTTTAACTAGTCTATATGATAGGGTTACTACGAAAACTGTACCTCCCATTATGTCTATTGAAATGTTAACACGTATTACATGTATAACATTGTACTACTTGAAAATAGAGGTACTAATAACATTGTAGTAGGCCTAATGTAATTTTTATCATCACTTGAATGAAATACCGACTCCGCACGTGCAGGTTATACATTATGGAATCATATATAATTTTTTTATCAAAGGTTATAATATAATTACGTATATATCTTTACCGGCAATGAATAGAACGCATAGAGTGCCTGGATTCTATGCATCACCTGGACACTACACATTACTTATATGTATAAGTAATAAATATACACGGTATCCTACACTATAACAATCTGCAAATTTTAGGATGTTGTTATGGTGAAACACAGGATTCACCATAACAACGTGAACGTTGTTAAATTTAGTTAAAAGAACTCTGACAATTTTACAAAAAAACTCATTTTACACAATAAAGCGCTTTTATAATTATTTAAAATTAAATATACCGTTTAATTTAGCATTTGTAAGTGAATCAAGCAACGCAATAGGGGATTACGCGAAAGCTCCCCCTGAATGTTGTTTCCGCGCAGTACAGCCCCCCTTATAGCAGAGAAGCCCAATCGGGCAGCAACGCTGCGCCCTCGAAGAACTTCAATAGAAATACAAAGTAAACAATTTATTAAATCCGAAAAATAAATTAGCGTTTATGTAAACAATAGTTTAATGCAAATTCAATAATTTCCATTATATTTTAATTATATCATTAAATACAACAATCTTCTTTCAATAATAGATAATCGAAGAATGAATGTGACTTGGAACAAAATAAAATAAAGCTTCGAACATTCTGAATTAAATAGTGTGACATCCATTTCAATATATTCAAAACTATGAGTTACCATAATTTCGATTATATATTCGATTGAATCTTAAAATAAAAGATAATAAAACATGCAAGTTTACGATAAGATAATATGGATATCGATAAACGTTCACAAAAAATATGATTTATTGAGAAATACTCAACATATAAATACTCATATACGAGTATATACATATACATATATAATAAAATATATATCGTTATTTATCATGTCAAGAAAGAAAAATCAAATAAATCGTACGTGACTAGATTATCAATCATGAGAAAAAAGTTAAAAGTGGTTTGGTGTGATTCATATCTATTTGCGCTGGATCCTTTCTCCGATATATTTGATAAGAAAACCCAAAGAAAGAGAGAAAGAGAGAAAAAAATATATAAAGTACACGAAGATCATCTTTTTAGATAGGTCAAACTAACATTTTGATTCCAAACGAAGAGAAAAGCTCTGCACTTCAAAAAGTAGTGATGAATCGATATCGTAAAACAAGTGTGAAAGCAGTAAATTTAGAATGTAATGACCAATGACAAGAAAGCTAAAAAAAATAATGGAAAAAGAAATCAATGAAATTTTACTTTCTATTCTTCTCATCGTGTCACATTGATCCAATAAACTAAACTATCATTGTCCACCGCGATTGAATTTGGCGTTCCGCTTGAATTATTTTACACCCTTTCGAAATCCTACCATGCAAACACGCCAAACCGTGTTTCCTTTATGTCAAACATAAAAGTAACCACATTCTGAATTTCAAGCTTTCACAAATTAAGGTTTTGTGTAGCGTTAAAAATAACTATGAAAATTGTAATACTTTTATGTCTATATGTGACACTTAAAAATGTAAATCTAAACGTATTAATTAACTTTACGAGGTGGTGTATGGTGTTGATGTAAGGTCTCCATAGAGTTGAATAAAAATCATGTTACAGTAAAGTCCCTTTTATCCGATATTCAAGCAACCGGCACCCGAATAGTTTTGGAGTTAATGGAGTTTAAGGTTAAGTGATTAAAGTTAAGAGTTTAAGGTTACAAATTTAAGTACAGTGTAGAAAAGATAATTTTATTTTCATTACATATTCAGTGTATATGTTACGTACGTATTAAATTAACAAAATTTGCTTTTTACTTATTAAATTACTTAATTAATTGCACGTTCTATTTTTTCATTTAAATACCGCATTTCTCTCATTTCATAGTCAGAATAATATACTGTACTACTAATGATAATACAGTATACTGATGCATACTTGATATAGAATTTTAATGGGTTTTGTAAGATGCTGCGGTAATTTAAAAAGAGATGAACAGATATCCGAATATTCAGTTATCCGACAATAATCCGGTTCTAGTGGTGCCGGATAAAAGGAAGTTTACTGTATATTTTACATTGCTGATTAGATTGATACTTTCCTAAATCAACTGATAGGTTACCCGTGCTATAGCACGTGGAGATATTGTTCTCTTTCTTTACATTCACGTTGTTATGGTTGTTTTTTCCTTGTATTAAGTGTGTTTTACTTGTCATAGAAACATTTTTCGATGGACAGATAGACTTGCCTTTTATATAAATTAATATTTCGTAAGTATCACAATTTAAAAAATGCCAGATTACCTTAAAGTATTTTTCATGAAATATCAAAATTTTAACATCTTGGTTACGTATTTCATGAAATATAGGATTTAACACTTCAACTAGAAATTTCATAAAATAAAAGTTTTGTCACTAGTTAATTAAATAAGAAATTTCACGCTTTAACTAAACATCTTATGAAACTATTACGATTTCACACTAAGTATTTGACAATATAAGTTAAAAAAATTTCACATTATAACGGTAAAAGTACAATAAATTGTATAAAAAAACAAACAACCCAACCACATTAATTTCCATTGAAATGATAATAAAATTTATATACAACACTGTATTTAAATGTTCCGTTTATTTTAGAATGCATTTTCTATGAACTAAAATTTGAATTCTTTTCTAGTCGATTGCACTATTTGGAAACTGGTACATAGATAACATTTGTAAACAAAAATGCCTACAGTCATAGGTTAACATTAGCATACTTTTCCAATATTCCGAACAGTTAAGCCCGTGGCCATATATCTCAATTTGAATTTCGCTACTTTCGCCTTACACAATTTTGGTCTTTTACCAAAAGCATCCAGTTGATCTGCGTGCAGACAGCGAACCTAGCTGAGAACACCTTTTTCGCTGGAGGATACACGAATTTTTATTTCATGGAAATTCTTTGTTCGACGGAGAAATATGGGAAAAGAATGTAGGAATTCGAAATACACAATCGGGGGGAAACCTGGTGTAAGCCATAAACAGTTGAAGGCTGTTGCCGGACATTGGCGAAGATGGGCGAGAAAATGGGTTGGACATTTGGCTCCGAGCCAGCATACGGAACCGTTAAGTCGAGAATTTATTTGTTTGCTTCAGCTCGTTCCAATAATTTTACATGGTCCGCCCAGAGTTTTAGAAAGCGATGGGGGGAGCCTAACTTGAGAGCAAATTGCACCCGTTTTGTCTTTTTGGAAAACACAACATTAGCGCCCAATGATTCGCTCGAGAATAGACTACTATACTTGCCAGTTGAACTTTTCCCGGATGAACTTTGGTAACTGTACACGACTGGAACCATTGTAAGAATGCATACCGCCTTGTTTTGGCTCGGAAATAAATAAAAACAAAACAAAACAGACGAAAAAGAAACGAATTACCCTACAAGGCACTGGGGTCAAATGTTAAAAGATTTACGAGAATGTAACCGAATAAGAAACAAGTTTGAAAGACAAAAATGAAAACTTAGGAAAAAGCGCTAACAGCAAAGAAAGTGAAACTAAATGATCCGAGTCGGGTCATTTAGATTCTTAATTCTTCATTTAAAGGAATTTCTGTTTATCTCACACGTGAGACTCTTTAAAGCTTAGTTAAGCGTCTAAACAAAGTTACTAAGCTAGAGTTACTATAAACTAAGTTAAACCAAGGCATATTATACTATTAAAGTAAAACATAGTAAACTTTAGCGCCGCATAATATGTCATGGCTAAACAATCCAAGTACAAATCAAGCACGCAATCTTGCCTACTCTGTAAATAAAACTCGCAACTCGTGATCCAACGCATGGATCATGTACGTGACCATTGTAAGTCAAGCTCGGAATTCGTTCAGCACGTGACCATTGTAAGTTAAGCTCGTAACTCATGATCAAGCATAAAACCACGAATGTGACCATTCTTTGAATCAAGCTCATAAGTCGCAATTGAGCATGTGAATTTGCACGTGACATTCTGTAAGTAAAGCATCCAGCACCTGAACATTCTTTAAAATCAAGCTAGCTAATTGTGATTTAACTTGCGATTTTGCACATGACTTTGCAACTCGTGATCATGCACGAACCCACTGTTTAAATTTAAAACCTAACAATACAAATGCAAATACAGTGAATCGGATACTCAAATAACCGGAACTCTCAAGCAACCGGCACTCGAATAGTTTTTGGGTTAATGGAGTCAAGGTTATTTCTATATCTTGAATTGGTATAGAAATTTGGTATAGGTGCCTAACCTAACCTAACTTTCATGAAGTTTAGGGTTAAGTGCTTACAAATTTAAGTATAACAAAGAAATTTTATTTTCATTACATAGCTCAGTTTACATTTTATCTACGCAGTAGGTTAATAAAACTTGTTTTTCTTTTTACTTAAATTACACTTTTATTTTTTCATGCAGTACAGTATTTCTCTCATTTCTATAATACAGTAGTCAGAATTCAGTACTGCTACTGTAATGATGATACGGTATGATAATTAAAATTATTAATTGTAATATAGTACCAGGTGTTTATAAAGTCCTTGTGCAACTTCAAACTTAAATAACTTTTGATCAAGAGATGATAAATAAACTATTTGAAGTGCATTAAGAAGTTCGTTTCTTCAAAATTTATTTTTGGTTTAGAATTTTGAAAATGACAGAGTCTATTTGAAGGGCAGAGTCGAACTTGCCATTCGACTAATTAACGAACTGCAATTGGAACATGTTTTTATGGAAACGAGAAAGCGATTCGCACGATGCGTCGAAAAAGACGGCGGCTATGTGGACTATTAATTCTATAGTATTTGTTTTATTCCAGATTTCAATTTAATAAAATCAGCTTCTTAATGCACTTTAAATAATTTATTTATCATCTCTTGATCAAAAGTTATTTAAGTTTAAAGTTGCACAAGGACTTTATAAACACCCGGTATATTGATGCATATACCGCAAGCTCACTTGTTATAAAATTTCAATGGGTTTTGTAAGGTGCTATGATAAATTAAAGAGAAATGACCAGATATCCGGAATATTCAGTTATCCAACAATCCTCAGGTCTCAGTAGTACCGGATAAGAGGCAGTTTACCTATTTTTTATCCACTTTTGCTTAATAGCACGCTGTGATAATAAAGCCACACCAAGATGTATGAAGTGACATACCAACTATGCATGGAAAATTTACATAGTTTAAAAAACAGCATGTGAAGGGTCACGAAATTTCGTTTTATACACCCTGGAATGTGGCAACCATAGTTGAAAGATTATAAATAGCATTTAAAAATTAATGATAAACTCACGGTGTGTGTAAGAAAAATAGTTTAGCAAATTAATCTCTTAACTCTAAAAGAAAAGCTGTCTGAAACATATAAAAGAAGAAAAAAAGTAATGGCTTGGAACTTGCAAAAGGATCATTATTTAAACACCGAAAGAAAAAATCTTTAAAGACCTTGGCATAACCGAAAAGGGGGGAAGAAAAAAAACCGAAATTTCCAACCCACTTTTCACGAGATTTTACTTCATTGTGTTTGGAAGTGGTCCAAAAAACTGTTACCAACCTCCATCGTAGTAAGTTTTTGACTTTACCTCTCCCCCCACCCCTTTTTTTTCTCTCTCTTTCTCTTTATTATTATATCGTTCGTACTTTGTGCCATCGGTTATGAAATTTTTCCTGTGTGTAAAAAGCGGTTATGAAATCACTGCAGAATTCACATAATTTTGTTTAGGCATTAAAAATGAACGAAGTGAAGAGGCAAATAAAAACGAAGCTGCCAAGTTGGTGAATAGCATACCATACAAGCCACGAATATGAAAAAAAAAACCCACAAAGAAAAATATTATACACATTGAAATCAAAAAATTTCTGAATCACCCCCCCCAAAAAAAAACCCCAAAAAATCCATTACTGACAAAAAAAAAATAACAAATTGAAAACTCGAGAGAAATTTTTTCAATTTTTCATAAGATGTGAAATGAATCTAGAGTGAAAGTGAAAAACAACTATTGTTGACGTTACAACACATCAACAATTCATCTTATGAAATGTTGATCGTATTAAAGTATTAATATTTTATATTGGAACGACATTTTTTATTCAAAATGACAAAACCAGAATATTTCGATTCAAAACGAAAACAAAAAGATGATAAATTGAAACAAAAGTTGAAAGTGAAACCGACTTGTTGGACAGAAACATTGAACTGAAACTGAACATTAAACAAAACAAAAACCAGAAAACTTAAACAACTTGAATTTGTATCATGTAGTAAATCAGAGACCTTATTGCCAAAACCTTATTGTGTGTTTTGTCAGTATTAATTTTATATAAAACATTTTTAAACGAATCAACCCATGGAAGAAAAATACTCAACCAAAACTTTAACGAAAACAAAAACCAAAAACTAAATAATAGAAAAATTCGGACATTTTTCCGTTTGCTGAAACATTACCGCTTGTGACGCTAGTGACTAAGTCTAGTAGTTTCAGTTTTGGTTAGATAAAACAAACAAAAAGTATTAATTTTTATGTTTACTGATAATTTAAGTGTCGTAATTTTTAACTATTGTAAACTGGTATCTGAGTGTCCATACCCATAGATACTAGGTTTAGCTGAAAAATAACAACCACTAGCGCCACAAGCGGTGTCACTCGTAAAGTTGAAACTTAATCGTGAAATGTTCGGATTTAATTTTTAAACTGAATTTAATTTAATTTTTAGAAAACCATGCAAAAGTGGAATTCTCTCTCTATTAATAAAACCTTCAAAGTATGTATGCATGAAAAAACGATGTCTTACATCTGTTGACATCTAAATGGCAAATGGAACTTGTGATTACCAAAATGTGACAATCTAACTTTGGCCGAATGTGTTTCACGACTAAAATTATAATTATGCTCTTGTTCACATAGAAAAATACTGTACACATGAAAAACGGAAACAAAACTTAACAAAACCGAACAGCAAAAAATATGCTAGAAGCTTATCCGTCAATAATGACGGAGAAACATGTATCATTGTTATTTTAGTTTATGTTATTATAGTAAATAACCGAAAAAAAAACTGACGGAGAATAGTTTGTATCACGCTAATCGTTGTTTAAACTCATGTTGCTTCGCAACATTCGTTAGTTATGTGTTGTTTTAATTCATATTGCTTCGCGATATTCGTTCCAGTTAAGGGTAACGATTTCGGCATTTACACGTACGGTGACGCTTCCATAGCTGGTGAGGAGAAACGCTCTAGTCTTTTATTATACAAGATGAGTCAAAGTACGGTTCCATGGAAATATTATAAAGGGTATTACAATGACAATTTTGAGTTTTGGATATAATAGCACCTTCATAGGGGTCTTTATAATGGTGGTATGTGCATTGACCTCGCCTTGCTATAAACCGGAAATCGTATTGTTATATTAGAAACTATGAGTCGTAATTATCAAGTCATATTTAGAAAGTTGTAGCCACCTTTCCATTTAGTAAGACTCCACCTTTGTTTTATTTATTTTTAACAATGCAACCGTAATAAAAATTGATACAACAAAGAACTGCCCTTACAACAGCTTCTCCGCAACTCATCCATGCTATTCAGTGGAGTTATTTTAGTGCATGGTTGTTAACGCATTTTTAAATTCGTATTTAAATTAACCATGCAGCAACTGAACTAACTCCACTGCATAGTACGAGTGTCTTGCAGCGAAGCTGTGGTAGGAACTGCTCTCTATTGTTGTATCAATTTTTATTTTGGTTGCACTATTAAAAAAAAATAAAACAAGCGTGGATTCTTACTAAATGGCTACCACTGTATAAATATGATTTGGTATCTAGGACTCAGTGTCCAATGTAACAATGCGTAATATTTGCGTAATAAAAAAAAACTTTCCCGTGTTTTTTGACGGGCTTTTTACTAGCAAACCATAACTACCTTTCATTGCATTAATGTCCGTTGGAGACTCAAAATCTAAAAAATTTAAAACAGACAAAAAAATATGTAACTGAAAAAAACTACAGAAATAAAATAACTCCACACTATAAAAAATCTATAACTAAAGCAGACGCAGACATATCCTCACTTTAAAAAAAATTAGACTATTTTTATTACAACCACGACCATAAGCTGCTTGAGCTCAACAAAGACCTCAACAAGAACCATAATCATGAAGAGACAGAGAACAACGTGCATAAAACCGTCAACTTATCTCTTCCACTACCATCTCATCCTCTTTGGCTTTTCTCCGTACACTTCACTGTAGAATAATACCAACTAAGCCACATCCGCTCGGACCACATTCAAAGGGTGAAAGAAAGCCACAATTTAAAAACACTCGAGTCAATAAAAAACACACACAACAAAACACAACAGTGGATGCTTTGATGGGAGAAAACACACACACACACCACTTACTTCCACTTCGGACCTTTATCTCCACCATGGTCGTCGGAGCGCATGTTTACTCACTTTAGCACACCTAGGCAAAGCGTCACCACTGAAATAGTTAGAGTGGATGGAGTCCTCAACCCTTTGTTTGAGCGTCTCTCGAAGAAGAGAAAACGAAGCAAATAATTTTCTCATTATTCGCCCCTAATGAACGATTCACGCGTAAACAACTCCGCAGTGGCCTCTTGCATTTATTCCGAAAACCTTTTGGCGAAGAGGAAAAGTAAATAGCGATGCGTAAATAGCGATTACAGAGTTTGTTTAGATAACTGTGGAAAAGCTTGTTAAAAGTCCTTCCCTTCTCCCCCCCCCCCTTTAGTGGCTCTCTTTTCCGCAATTATCTCTAATTTCAAGTTAGCTGCGAAAAACGTGTTTCTACGACACTTCCCGTATATTGGAAAGTTAAACTAAACCTCATTTTCTAGAGCTTTAATTCTTCACTTTTCGATGGTAAAGTAAATCCTCTTTACAGCTTTTTCACAAAAAAAAATGATGGTACCAATGGCTCAGAAATGAATTTCCGGTGGAAGATAAAGTAGAAGGACAACATTGTAACACCTACGAGAAAGATATTTTTGGAAGTGGTAATCTTGAGGTTTTTACTTTTTTTTGGTACACCACTTTTGTCGACGTTTAGAAATCCAATTTATTTCCATCGACCAAAAGTGTGTAGCCTTTTTTGATGCATGTGGTGGATTTTCTCGGAAAGTCGCTTGACAGAAACCATCTTTTAAAGGTTTGGTAAGACGAAGGAATACGTGACCACAACCTTTAGTCGAGAAAACCGAAACTTAAAAATGGCCAACTACAAGTTATAAATAAGAAAATAAATATATATTCCTAAAAAAAAAATAATGGAAAAATAAAAACTTGGGAAAACGAAAACGAAATAACCTCTGGGTACAAAACACGGCCTCAGCGAGAACAAAAGACACAAATTTTTGCAGGAAAACAAATAAAAGAAAAGCACACACACAAACTCGTCGTTGCAATCGATTTCGCGAGCAACAAATTCCATTTGCGACGCATTTCACCTAGAGGTGTCTCCTGCGACGTAACACCCATGTTCCAATTCGCCTAGCTGATGACAAAAGTAGTTTGTTCTAACCAACGATAAACACAGTAACACAAAACCCCTAGGCAAAGAGATACAGAAATTTTTTCGAATAATGCGAGTTTCTAATACGCGATTTTGCTATTATGCGACAAGAGTAATACTCCCAGATGCTTGTTATACGTAACTGAAAACACCCTACTCTACGATTATACATATAGTTTCTTCTATTACATTGCAATCCGATTATTATAATCACGGATAATGTTATCAATCGGCTATTGTTATCAATATCAGTTGGTTCCAACAGACTGTGAATGTTCTATTTCCACCGTTCAGTCAGCCAGTTATTGTTATCAAAAAGCACTGGTTCCAAAGTGATCACAATAACCGGATTTCACTCATGTGCTTTTTTAATATGATTTTAACATTACGCAATTTTTCATATGATTTCGCTCTGTAATGTTTCTTGGACTGTAATAAAAAAATTGTTATTGGGCGACGAGAAAAATCTTCTTAATACTCGTTATACGCAAGAAAATTTCGTTATTATGCGATTCTGCGCAGTGATACACAAGTGACTGACCGCTGAAGTTTTGTCACTTCGTGGAAATTTCATTCGCAATTTCATTTACGCAGTTTTCGATCAATGCAAAGTTAAAAAATGACCATCGTATGAAACGAGAAGACATTTTGGTCTTTGAAAATACAACTTTAAAACAATTTAAACTTCTTACACGTGCAGATACAATTTGAAAATATAAACGTCAAGGTTTGAAAACCCAAGTTAAACAATACTTTGTTTACACGATTTTGTAAGTTTTCTAGTTATGGGAGTTCCTTACACGAGATTTCGCTATTGCGAGACGAGAAAATTTCCCTCAGATGCTCGTTATAATAGCTGTTACTGTTAAAATAAAAATAATACAAAATAAAAATATAAAAATAAATAACCAAAACTATACTATATAATACATCTACTTGACACATTTTGATGCGTAAATACCGGTGACTCTTTCAATTCGAAGGTGAAAACACCAAAAACTAAAAATGCAAAATAAACACAACACGGTGTACTCTTTCATTGAAATCGGATTGTGTATTTCTAAAAATATTAAAAACTATCTCAAAAAAAAAAAAAACATATACCCCTTTCGTTACAAAACTTTAAAAGCATTGAAAGAACGTTTTAGCAAATCAAGCAAATAACATGCAACAACAAGAACCATGTCTCATCTAATCTTTCAAGACGCTTTTTCTCCCCCGCCCCTCTGAAATCCTTTTATTCCCTATTCTGTTCGTGATACCTATTTCTACTCTTATTTTTCTTCCACCATACGAAAAAGCTTTAGGCCTAAAGCTTTAAGCGCTAAGCAAAAAAGAGAATCGGCTGCTGCAATCTCGTTAATCCTTTGATAGTCGACAGTAGGGAATGGAGCTTGAAGATATAGACAGGAAATCACAAAGACGAAGAAAAAAAACACAACTTTTACCACGATAGACTTTTACTACTAGTAGTAGTAGTTGGATATTGATCACTTAATCTCAGTCGAAAGCTCGAACGTGGTTTCGATAAGGAAAGAGAAAGTAAAAACGAGCTCGAGTAAACAGAATCGATCAGTGCCAACCAAGAGAAGTGCATTCGTTTTTCGGGACTTTCCCCCGGACACACATACCACAAGATGAAGAAGGAGCAGAAAGTCAGTCCAAAAGAGTGAAGTTAGTAGTAAAAAGTTGCGAAAAAACTAGTGCCTTTCTAACACGTGCTGCTAGGGTTTGCTATCATCCATTGACATTACCGGACGGTGTGTGCGTGGAAGGAAGTGGTAATGTGCCCTTTGGCTTTTCGAATCGATCACGTCTAAGAGTTTGTGAAGTCCTTTTTTTTTCTTCTTTTGGTGCCTTTTTTTGGTGATGGTGGTTCAGGTAGATGGCATTGGGGAAAATTATGTGTTTGCTGAATTGCCCCCTGTTGAGAAAGTCGAGGGCTGCCCACAAAAACACTTCTGGGAAGTTTTCACCAATGGACTTTCAACTCCCTTGCCATAAAAAAAGTCCGCGCGTCCAACAAAAGTTGATTAACAACCACTTTCGAGAATTTCCAACACAAAAAAAAATAAAAGAGAACTTTTTAACAAAATTAAAAAAAAGGGTTAAGTATACTGTATATAAAATAAATATCATTAAAATCAAATTACAAGAAGTCCTCGATTCATGAGAGTTTTTGGTATATAGTCAGTCATATACGCTTACATGTATATCTTCCGAAACTTGTCCGAAAATGTAATATCATACAATTTCAAAATAAAAATGGCTTATATTGAAAAAAAACTGAAACAATTTTTTTCAGTAAAAATTCTCATTTACCATTTAATGCCATTAGAGAAAACAGTCCAAAACAAAAAATATTTATCTTTCATTTACTATATGTATATAGTTTTTGTGCTTTCATTTAAAAGCAAAAACAACTACTAGATCATATTTTGTTTTGCTAAAATTTTGTGTCTGTGGTTTTTATTAATATACAGTCAGTTTTCTTTATGTTATAATCAAATTTGTGTTATCTGGTCATGTATTATGTCGTTCATGTTTTCGACGACTTTCTATTTTTGCGACGTTTTCACAAAACATAAACCCATCACCTAAACCGACGAGGGACTTTGTTGGCAGAAATTCATTATCTGGTATAAATAAATACATGTCTATGCCTGTCATGAAACTCCATTTTCTGTTTAATTAAATGCCAATGTTAGAGTTTCATGCTGGACACCCTGTATATT
This sequence comes from Cryptops parisi, assembly GCA_034695005.1. Taxonomy (NCBI): domain Eukaryota; kingdom Metazoa; phylum Arthropoda; class Chilopoda; order Scolopendromorpha; family Cryptopidae; genus Cryptops; species Cryptops parisi. Next base: position 7,766 of record JAQIWH010002777.1, on the reverse strand, counting down.
TATTAAGGTGAAGTGGTAAAAGTTGTAATAAGTGAATATTATCGTAATTGTATAAATGAAGAGCTTCGAGCAATATAATGATAAACTACATTTTTAAAATTGTTCAGGAAAGCCGTTTTTCTAGTGAGAAACTACAGGTCACGACATTCATCTCCATCAATGGTCGATATCCTCTCAGTAGTTGGAGTAATGGAACCAGTATTTCACAGACCTTTGTATCACACTACCATCACACTTCATTCGGATTTGCCTGGTTGGGAATTTATGAACCACTCTACATATATAAATTATAACTATATTAAACGACGTCCTCTTTATTTCAACGTCGAAATGATTCGCAATTGAATTCCAACGGAGCGAGAAAAATAAGAGATGATAAGTAGCGAAAAAAAAGATAGGAAAAGGGGGGTGTTTGTCGAACACTTGACGCGTTTCTTTGTGTCACCATAACTTTAGACACCTCGAACCTCTCTATTAAACGATCTGTCAAAGGAATGTTTCCGTTGGTCCTTCAGCTTTCAATTCGGTGGAAAGGGGACATCTGCCAAGTTTCAGGAAAGACGACTTCAACTTTGTGATAGGGAGAAGGAATCACTTCACCTTTGACAGAACCCCCACCCCCTGAAAATGAACAGGGGGAAAAAAGTAGTGAAAAAAATGCGAAAAAAAAAGCACAATCCAATCTGCCACTGTCATGTTCTCCATCTCCGAAGAGTTTTTTCTTCTTCTTCTTCTATCTCTTTACAGTGGTCTATTTTTTACTGTTCGGGTTTCACGATTAATTGCAATATAATGTGATGATGCCGGTGAAAAAAAAATAAGACATAACCGAAAAACACAAATTGCTTTCTAAGTAGTCGAGATTAAACAGCGCGGCAAAATAAACAACGACAAAAAAATCTGAAAAACTCCAATGTGAAAGGGGGAGGGGGAAATGGACTGACCAATTTTTCTACGTCAGAATAACGTGAAAAAAACTATTAAAAAAGAAGCTTGAAATAAATCCACGTACTTTACAAGGTTAAAAACGTAGGTTATTTTGTGGGAGAAAAAATACACAGCTATGGTTTATAAGTGAACTTCGTGCGTAACAGAGATGAGAAAAATATAAACATAACTTGTAATATACTGGGTGGTCATAAAGTCATAATGTAGGTACTGTAGAATGTGAAGTTTTTGTGTATTTTTACGTTCATGTTGATTTTGGCGCTGTGATCGCAAGAATAAAAATGGCTTCCGTACCGGATAAATCGTAATTTATTTTCAGCGCAATTTTAAAAGAAAGTGCTGACCATCACCACCTAAACAGAAAAGCATAATAGCTTGGTATGTGAAGTTTAAGGTGCCTATTCAAACTCAGCATGCATGTAAAAACAAAACGAAAGAACAAACTTAATGACTTTGCCTACATTCTGCTAAACTTGGCTATTTTAATTTTTTTTTGTAATGAGAAAAATACACTATGGCCACCCTACATATGACAATACAATGCAAACAAGAAATACAGCATATACTGCAAAACCTAAGTTAATACAAACTCTTCCAACGTATCCGTAACGCGAGCTTGGAATTTCAACAACGGTCACAAACATAATCACGTCTTAGTATAAGTTTAAAAAATGGTACTAAATACAATCAAGTGTTGCTATATTATAGTATAGTATCAGCAACATACAATCATAAACATAATCACGTGTTTCCAGCATACATTAATAACGACAATGACCTATATTTGTGTATGTATGTGTGTGTGTGTGTGTAATTAACACTTTGTGTTGTGTTGTATCATTCTGTCACTAGATGGAGTTGGTTGGTTAGTTGCACATTATTTAATGTTCACTTTCCATAATAATAACATCCTTCCTACTAGTCTACTGTATAGTTTCTAACTCTGTGTGAGTATAACACTTCAAAATCGAAAATTATCAAAAGCGTCCCGTCATTGTTGACGGGCATACAGCTAATTAAACAATAGTAGTAAATAACGTGAATTGATATGTAATTTTACAGAATACAACATTGGCCGACAACAACGAAAACTGTAGTATTCATTACAAATTGATTTTAATACAAAAAATAATTCGAATCTAAGCTTACGAGACTATATCTCCTATTGTCTTTTAGTTCGAAAACGCTTGAATCGTTTTTCGGGCAACACATGTGTATGTTATACGAAAAGCGAGAAATGTGTAAGCCTACGGTATATAAACGTTTGAAACTACCAGCAACATGGAAAGATATTTCCATAAAGAAATAAATCGCAATGAAAAACGCGTTCAGTTGTGGATGATGAGCAGGGCTTTTAAAATGCTGAGTTTGCTTTCAAAAGGCAGACATTCATTCAACGCAGCTCGATTCCAATTTCTTGGAAGTAACTGGATGCCAAGTCAAATAGTAAATCCCTCCACCGCCAAGCAGTCGATCGAATGTCGAAAACAACCAATCTCTCTCAGGTTTCATTACAGTGAGATGAAAGCTTTTTCATACACTGCTACATATAGCGACCAAAAAAATACACACACACGAGAGAGAAAAAGGTGAAACGGAAAAATGAAATGACAAACAAAAACATAGGTAAGACTAGTTATCAAAACAAGATATAATCTGAGCAACATATTACTTTGCAAAACAAAATGTATTATAAAGTTAAACTAAATACTGATTGTGTATAGTTATAATGTCAATTTGACGGAAAATCTTTTTTAAAGTGTTCTGCAGACAAATTTAGTCTTCCCACGTTGTTTCAATGAATCAATTAACTTATATCGCCTTTCCGTTTTGCTTCAAACATAACAGAAGGGCATTTTAATTTAATTCTAATTAAATCCAAACACTAACTAAAAATGTGCATATTTTATTCAACTTCATTAATTTTCTCTTTTCCTAAAAATTTCAGCGTGAATTTTTGCTACAGGTCTTTTTAAAAAAAAAAGTCACCACAAAACAGAAGCCGCAGCTGTTCGAAACCGGAAGTCACTTTAACTCAACGTTCTGTGCATTTATCTTAACACCGAACATAATTGAATTTGCTACTTTTCCGCACGAAATATTTCATCTTTAACCATAATAGAATTAAAAACAAAAACAAATAACACCAAAAAAGAAAGAAGATTTCATATTAAAACAATGACAAAACCTAACCTCTACAAGACTTTAATTGTGGAAAAAAACAAACAACCAAAAGTTCACTTTTGGATTTTCACCGCCTCTTTAAATATAATCGATCTTCTGATTACACTGCACAATTAATGCAATGCAAATATTGATCAACAAACAGACAAACAAACAACACTATTGTTGATCAACGAATGGATCAAAATAATCGGAAGTCAGCATCTCTCTTTAAAAGGATTTCGCAATGACTGGTGGTAAACCAGCAACGGCTGTATTAGATAACTTTAAAAACAAAACTATCGGATTATCGGTGTTGCAATTCGAACCAATCGAAACGACGTTTAAAAGATGATGCACTCTGATGGACAATTGCAAAACCCCCAAAAGTGTATTTCTCTCTTTTTCTTTTTCTTCTTCTTACAACCGAATGTTGAGTGCTTTCCGTTGCTGCCACAACTGGTAGCTCTATCTAGCGTGAAACGAGAGAATCGATTCTATCGATCCGATGAATTTACAAAGTCTTCTGAAGCAAAAAAAAGTATATAAAAGTAAAAAAAAAAAAAAAACCACGACTTTTTCTTTCTCTATACGTATAAGAAAGCCTGCTTCCAACTCATTGTCACGTGTAACATGAAATATTTACACCCCCCACCCCTGTACCCGCAAAGTTTGGCAATGTCTCCAACATTCTTGTTTTCATGTTCAGCCTTTAAAATTGATACTTTTTTTTAACATAAACTCTCCCCCCCCAATTCAATATGAACGTACACTAGTAGACGTCTACAAAAAAAGTGTAAACCCTTTGTTTTGACAAGTAAGCCTATTTGTGCAATTTAATTAAATAAACATCGTTAAAGTGATGAAAAGATGAAAACTGCCTATTATGCGCAAGACTGCCTTTTGAAAGGTAATGTAAACAACCAAGTTCAGACTTGAAAAGTTATTTAGATGTTGACAAACGAAGCTTTCGTTTTCGCTGACGACATAACAAATTAACTATGAATAATGAAGAAAAAAAAACATATCCAAAATTATCGCAGAATTTTGAAAACAGTTTCTGCTTCAACACCACTCGTAACTGTATCATATTCTCGTTTCCACGGTGTCGAATGTTTATGTCGTTAAATTTTTTTTAAGTGTCGTTTCTTTTTTGATGACAAAATCCCTATCACCAGAAGCACTTTGGGATTGCGTTTCGAGGAAAACAAGCATCGAAGAAATTAATCAAATATAGAAAACGAATGGAAAAGTTTCTAGACAAATTTCCAAAATAAGAAAATTTTGGTATTATTTTATTTTAGTTCAAAAAAAAATATCTCTTGTAAACAGACTACTAATTAGTATGCTTAAAAATTGGGATTTTAAACAAAAAATTTTCGTAATTATATGTTACCGGCAATGCAAAAAAACCCAAGGATATGTATACAATGCCCAAGAAGTGTAAAAAATGCCAATCACTTTTGGAAAGTATCAAATAACATTTTGTATTGAACAGTTTACATTAATTAACGTTAGTTCAGATAAGTGAACAGCATATTTACTAAATTTAAGCCCAAATTTTAATCTAATTTTAGTGTTAAGTTTAAAAGATTTTTTTTCAAGGATTAGTTTCAATCTTTGTTTTCGATTCTTAAATTTAAACTTAAAAGTTTAAATTTCTAAATTTTTTGCTTAATGTAATTATTCGAATGCTAATTTCATACGTTGATAAAAATAGCTAGGTATTCCTGATTATATACATTGTCGGTAACATATACAAATAGCAAAAAAATTTTACAATTTCGAAAAATTCAAAATCGCAAAAACGTTTTTCGTTTTCACGACACGACATGTCAGCATACTACTAGTGGGCCAAAAATTAAAATTTCAAAATATTTTACTGACATAACTTATATCATTAAAAATTTCAGCCAATCTTAACATTTGAAATGTAATTATCACATGACCATTGTTTGTACTACCTCCATGAAGTAATTCTGCGCGTGATCATTCTTAAAATTAAACGCTTTTGCGTTACAGAAATGACAACAGAAACATCGTAACAGTTTCAAATAATTGAAAAAACAAAGTTTAAAAGGTCTTCACAAAAATAGCTCCAACTTCAAAATCACATAAATAACAATCTTCTCTGATACCTGTACAAAGTATTACATAAGCCATAAATATACTTTTATCAGCCAAAAAAAAATCCATAAATCTTGTTCATTCCTATCACGTGACCAGTCACTTCCTACTGATATAAAGTAACATTGAAGGATATCCAGACAAAAAAGAAATACGTGTTCATGTAGATCTTTCCAATCCATCAGGGTCCCCTTTTTTCATCCCAGTTAATCACTGAAGATTGTGTGAGAGTTTACTTATTTGATCCTGGGATCAAATAGCAAAGCACAAGTGACAACACACTTGCAACAAATTTCGACAGAGTTCAATCAAGGCATCCACTTGGGTGACATGGTTGAAGGAGTTTGTTGATTACCTGGAGCGTGAAGCCAGCCAACTTTTCATCCAAGTTAATTGGGAAAACGAGATGGGAACAATCAGGGGAACAAAAGGTCTGATACGTACTCAAGAAAGAACGTGCTGAGTCCTCGTTAAGCGAAATGTCAATAGCTGTCAACCTTTCAGATTAACCACCAAACACCAATAAATGAATTCCAAAACTCAAAAAGTGCTTCCAAACTCATCGAAACAAAACTTGATGCGAATTGTCACGTGAAAACGCAAAAGAAAAAGAACGGTCACAACTGATAAACTCAGATAAATCGAACAATGCAGAAACGGAATTCGTGAGAATATGTTTTACATAGTGATTTTTATTTACACGGTAGGTAAGAGGTGTTGAGAATAAATCAAGTAAAAACGCTTATTGACTACACTCGCATTGTATTATTGATTATGTTTGTTTGTATGTTATTAATTTAACTAGAAAAATATTGTGATAGAAAAAAACCTCGCGAATGTGAGAAGCCACTTTGTCGCGAATTTAGAAAAACTTTACAGTTATTATCGCGAATATTGAACCTCTTGAATATCCAGGGTTCAGCATATCAAGTATGAATTTTTAGGCAAATAACAATAAATAATACCTAAACTTTGAACGCTTTCCTGTTAAACATAGCGCATTGGTACAACTTGATAGTACTTTCCTACCGAGCACAGCGCTTAGCTACAGCTTTTGCAAGCTTTCCAGGATAACAAAGTGCTTGGCTACAACTTTTTCAAGCTTTCCAACATTACAGAGCGCTTAGCTACAGCTTTTTCAAGCTTTCCAGTAAAACACAGCGCTTGGCTAAGCTTTCTAGCATTACACAGCGTTTAGCTACAGCTTTTTCACGCTTTCCAGCACAACAAAGCGCTTGGCTACAGCTTCTTCAAGCTTCCCGGCATTACACAGCGTTTAGCTACAGCTTTTTCAAACTTTCCAGTAACACAGCGCTAGGCTAAGCTTTCAAGCATTACACAGCGCATAGCTACAGCTTTTTAAAGCCTTCTAAGCATAACACACAATGCAGCTAACTTACAAATTAACGAATAACATCGTGTGTGTCGAGTTAAGTTTTCAGCTAGCATGTGAATAAAACAACGCAGAAACAAAAATTGCCACAAAAAAAAAAGTTTTGCTTTATAAATTAAAGCAAAGTCAAATACGAAAAACAGCAATGTGGTCTCATAGTAATTCGAATGTATTAAGTCAGAATTCAGATTTTTAACTACCTAACACCCATATACGGTACAGCTTTTAAATAAGATGAACTTATCAAAAGCAAAAAAACCTTGGAAAAAATGTCTGTCTCAAGAAAAACCCGAAGAAAAAAATATATAATAGCAACAAACGAATAAAAAGGACAAACCCTGAGTCCAAAAAACAGAATGGACAAATAGAAACAAAAAGAAAGTGGAATTCCCCAAAAAAAAACAACGACAAAATGAAACCCCCCAAAAACAATACAAAACCGAGAGAAGAGTATAAGAAGAAACATAATCGAAGAAAAAGAAAACCACTATGGGGTTTCGGTATAGCGACAAACCGATTTGATCGGATGTCTGAAAAGTACCCCCAGCAGATAGTGCAACAAAGAATTGATTACACTACCAAAAAAAAAATAATAAAAGAAAAGGAAAAAGTCCGTTGTCCAAAAGAAAATGTCTAAAGAGGAAAAGAAAAGAGTATAATCCTTCGTAAAAACAAGCACAAAAAAACACAATTCAAAAATAAAAAGATGCTTCATCCTACGGGGACAATGGGGTAAAAGTCTTTGCTGTTTCTCGATAAAAGCGAAAACAAGCAGAACCATTTGTCAAAGTGAACAACACTGTTGGCCATTGTGCATGCGCAGCACGAGCTCCAGTTGAAATGAAGGTTTAGACCAATTCAAGAGGAAGAACCTACGCCTAAATAATAATAATAATAATAATAGTAATACAAAAATACAGCCTAACTTGAAGCCCGCAATTTTTTAGATAGAAAAGGAAAAAACTTTTTTGGAATTTTTATCATTTTTTTGCAAGACATAAATTATTCGTCTCTTGGAAACACTTAAGAAAATGATCACGTTGAGCCATCTCGTTTTCTGTTCTTAGAATAACTAGCTAGTATAAAGTGCACGTTGCGTGAGTTATATATGAATGTATATGTGTGTGTATGTATG
>JAQIWH010002776.1:0-22774 GCA_034695005.1 Cryptops parisi | reverse complement strand
TACAAGTACCAAGTACTTAAAATGTACTTGTTACGTGTACTTAAGTATTTGGTACTTAAGTACTCGGTATCCCTGGTGGTTAGTTCCAGCTGATAGTGTCGTTTTGTGTTTCTCCCTTGACGGCAAAGTTATATGTTGCTATTAAACTTATGTACTTATAACAAGATGAACCCCTAAAAATGTTTGGGAAAAAATCTGAGGAAAATATACAGGTCGTGAGGTCGTGGTTAAAAGTATTAGACCACCAAAATACTGACAGAAAAACTTTTTTTGTCCATAACTTACTAAATAAGCACAAATATAAAAATATACATAGTCTAGTGAATAGAGCTTTATTTCCTCTACAAATTGGTATAAATAAAGAACCGAAACAGTAATTGAAAATTATTCATCTTAAAGAAATCACACTTTGGCCAAAAACATCGTGGTCGTAAATATAAAACCAGTTTATTATCTTGAGGCAAAACAATGGTAAGATGCAGCTTATTTTACATAAACTTATTACAGATTCTTAATACATCTCTCTTCGATGTAAATCGAAAACCATCGTTTAAATAATATGCTCCAATGATTGTAAAAGTTAAAGGAATTATCTAATGACATCAAATCGAGAATTATTTATGTTAAGACAATTTCAGACAATTTTAAGTCATAGGAGAGCTTTCTATTCTGGAAGACCAAAACCTGAAAACCTGTATGGTCTACAAGTAATAAATGTTTCTTAATCACGAATATGTTCACGATGTTTCGACTTTTGCCTAGAGCCTTTGTCAGGTGAAATTAAGGTACTTATGCAAAAACCAAACAGCCGTCACTAACCTCCTTCATAGAAATGGACGTCGTGTAAACGGTCCACTTGTGTATGTTTTGCACTTTATTTTTCCTGCCTTTCTTTCTTATCTGATAAACCTCTAGGGGAGAAGTAAAACGTGGTGGAGTTAAATAGTTCTACTCGATCAATGGTCAGTAAGGTAAACAAATCCCCAAATAATTGTTTATTGGTGATATTTATCAGGGTGGTAGCAGGGGCGGATCCAGAAAATTTTCCAGGGGGGGGGCGATTCAAAACATTGGATCAAAAAACAAAAAGCACACATAAACAAATACAAATTAATTTATTAATAATGAAAGTAAAATAATACTTTTATATTATTCATTTATAAAAAGTTTAATTAAAATATTATTAAATTTTTTTCACCTGGATCATTGCAAAAAATAAAAAATCATTGCAAAAACCCGAGATTCAAGGGGGGGCGATCGTCCCCCCTTGAATACAGTAAATACAGTAAAACTAATGCTCGCCTAAATACAGTAAAACTCCCATAGCCGCTGAATCAGCACTCTGTCCTATTGTACCTTGTCTTAAAAACTTATTTCTCGGCCCCACGGTGATCTAAGGATTGTGTTGACAACAAAAGGCAGGCAGGCAGGCAAACTTGACATAGATGCAGGTATCTAATTCGATAGTCCATTTCCACCCATGCTCGAATCAACAGTAGTTCAATGACAACGTGTCTGGCCAGAGGCAAGTTGAAACATTTTTCCTGTCGACTTATTTCGGGGCTGAAACGACTATGAACCGAATTTGGCTCATTGCTCAATATATACGTATTCAACAATAATTATAATGAAAAAAATGGCCCAATGTGCCCTGGTCTATCCTACATGGAATTTTTATATCCCCTTCCGAGTGAAATGCTGTGTGTGCTTGTCTTTTTAAAACAAAAATTGGTTCCCCAAGCTAAATAAAGGCGATTCAGAAATCAGCATTGTTGTAAAATTGCACAATTTTGTTTTATCATCATCATTATGTATGTATGTATGTTTGTGCAGTAGAGTAGCAGCCTACTGTATAGGAACAAACAGCACGTCGGGTATCGGCGAATTGGCTGGGAACCTATCTCCCCCGTGGATACGGGAGTTTTGCGAGCTGTGCAAGTTTTATTTGCCAAACAAAATCAGCATTTTTCGGTTTGAAATGATAGTAAATAGTCGTCAGAGATTACATACACTATGATTAATGACAGGTATAACATTTCACATTAACTTGTGGGGCTGATAAGCAAGTATTGTTAACCAACAGTACGTCTACACTGCCTGCCTTAAATTAAACTACACAAAATAAAGCTCACAGTTCCCTAATTAAAATGCCACTTTTCAGCAACAGCAATCTAGAAAAGATTGAAATAATACTTTCACAATATTAAATAAAGAACAGTTACCTCGTTGACTAAAGGATGCCAACAAACATCCACTTCTTTTTCAGTCGATTTAGCATTAGAATTAATACATTCAAACCATCGCGTGATTGACACGTGACGTGAAACACACCAAGGATCATCGCGTTGCAGCCATTAGCAAAAACGACGTGTTGTGACGTTTCCACAAGGCATTGTGGTTGGTTATCAAGAGCCACCGTGCCATACTCGGGTTGTGGTATTTTCATTTTGCCACAACGTGTTGTGGGCCTTTTTTGCCGAAGGCCACAACGACAATTTCAGTGATTGTGTTCAGCCTTTCTGCTAATTTTTGTTCGCTCAATGGGTGGATTCGGGTATTGCGCCCGACGGTTTTATAAACTTGCTTGCCAAGAACCAGAATACCACTGAAGCTCGGTGATCCGAGCTGATGAACATCTCCGATGGAAGCCAGCGACGGAAATAGACATACAGCACCTAGTCTGGCAATGTAAGGATGGAGCTTTCATGAAAAAAGTCGAATGCTATTTATTATACACAACTTTGCATTTCCATTTCCTGCACAAGATAAAAGAAATACGAAAACACATCGCGGTGCTTCGTCGTCACACATCGATAAAATGTTCCTGCAAAACAAGTTGCACCAACTTGCAGTTCAAAATGGAAACATTCCACAAACTTCCTCCAGGGAAAGCTACTACGCGTTTTCTTCAGATCGCCACTTTTCGGCAGCTTCCCGGCGAGCATCGGGCACGAGCTGATGGCGCATGCCACCCAGAACGTTGGACGTTGCTTCGGTCGCTAGAATGATGGGCTTGACAACGGTTGGTGGAATTTGGCGCAAAACACCACCGACTGCCCCAGAGATTCCCTTCTGCTCGTGTTCTTCGGACGCAACACGAACCAGGGTGCGAGCCGTATCTCCCAGGCCCTAAGTGGGTTCGACAAAGATAAGATTCCTGGCCACACGATGACGACGATACAAAATAAGGACTCTCACCTCTTTGACCACTTGGTAGGCATTGGCAACTCCTTCTCTGAGATCGACTGGCTGGTGAGGTCGTTTCTTCTTGCTACAACGCACTACGCCATGCTTCTTGATGCTGGGACCAGGGCTTACCATGTCGTACGCAGTTTCAGCAGCACTCTGCAAAAGTCATACGTGCATAACGTAGTAGGTGGCCCGCTGTCAACAAACACTACCGACAATTTAGCTCACCTGTATGGTTTGAACCAAGCGATTGGTGAGCTCAAGGGCAGCCATCGCCGTCGACTTGGTGAAAGCGTTAGCTCCACGTTGCAGCCCACGGACGATTCGTCCGTCTTTGCGATACTGTTCTATCGGCAACCACAGCAAGTCTCTGATGCCTCGAACTACATGAATGAAAATAGACACACATACATCGCATCGACGACGACAACGACATGTCGAAAAAGTTTTCAATCGACGTACCAAACTGCACCACCGAATAGCAGGGCCCGACTCCACCCAACAGTCCCGGCAGTTGGTTTTTGCGTATGTCCTCCAACCATTCGGTGCAAGCGTAGCCGAGAAGTTTGTCCATGCCCAGAAGCCTAGGTAGGGATGCACCATTTTGCTATTGACGTGGATAAAGCAACACAGCCAAACTATCACCTAGACCCCCACCACCTCACTCACCCATGGCGATAAGAGAGCCGTCTGAGACGCAATTCAGAACAGTTGAGCTGCCCAAGGCCCATGAGCAATCCTGCCAACGTTCCCAGCTGCTGCGTGTCCACGTGTTTTCCTTGATAATCTAACCGAATCAGCACTTCTGGTGCAAACACAAACGACCTGCAAGAATCCAAAACAAAAGACAGACTTGCAATTCACCGAACAAGGAGAGGACGGCTGCTACTACTACTACGCCAAAAGAAACCACTCGCTTGCCTAAAGAACATGGGAGAGCAAGGTGACTGAGCCTCTTCTGAAGGATGCACAAGGTCTTCGACGAGGTCTTGCGTCTCCTCCAGCATGATGAGCAGCTGCTGAGGTTCTGGATCGTTCGGTTCGATCGGTACGGCTGTTGTCGTCATGATTGGAGCGCTAGGTGTCGATGATTTGGGATCCACACCTGCAAAACAATGTCCTAGTCGTTTGGCAAGTTGCAAACTAAAGGATGGGGTTTTTTTTTGGTTCCTGCCAACAATCAGCCTAATAACCTGCATCGATGTTGACTCCAGTGCGAGCTGAAATCTCCATGAAAAACGTGTACAAGAAAAGCAAGGCATCTTGGTCGATGTTTAATCTCAATGGAAGAAGAGCAACACGAAGCGAACACTCTTGAGCAGGAAGAGCAGGGTCGGGTCGAACGTGAAGGGCTTTCACCACCAACTGCAAGGAAAGGAAAAACATATATATCAGCCACGCTGGCTCACTAACTAACTAACTAACTAACTAACTAACTGACATTTCTTCTACTCACCATGTTGGCATTGGACTGACGAGGCATATCCTCCGAAGTGTACTGATAAAGAAACTTGTTGAATTGCGATGTTGCCAAACGATCCCTGATCTCAAACTCGTGAATGAGAAGAACTTGACGAGCTGCTTGTTCGGCAGAATCAGGATACACTTCGTATCTGAAACGAACCTAAACGACGAGCGTTGTTGATTAACGTCCGTTTCCAACAACGCCACCAAAAGAAGCCTTCTTTCGATAGGCACCTTGTTCATCTGCAATTCCATGAGTATGTCGTGCCGCCTTCCGGATCCACCTTTGACCTGCCAAATTTTATTGCTCGGACTGGAATTGCCAGCTGCAGACGGGGGCCCGTTCTTTGGCCACTGCATCGACAACGACGAGCGTGACTTAGAATAAGCCACTCTTCCCACACTAAAAGAAAGACAACAACCCTGAAACCAGACATTCAACAAACAAAATCAGCGAGTACTTGGACACTACTTTACTTGTCACACGGAGGATCGCTAATTTTCACTTGCTTTTCTCTTCCTATCGATTTGAAAACAAACGGCATTATTGAATGGCAGTTGCTGTGACGACGACAACCCTAGCCTCGTTGGTTGTCCGCCGCTTACCTTTCTTCTCCAGGTCGACGGGTGCGTCGAAATCGCTGCCACCATGCATGTGCCAGACCAGCGACATTTCCTGGAGCGTGTAACGCAAAACCGCAGTGGGAAAATGCTTAGGTGCTTTGAGTTGATCGATTTTCCCCAGGGGAACGGTAAAGTGATTTTCTATCAACTGGATGGGTTCCTTTGTCAGCATGCGGACTTCGGGTTTTCCACTCCTGGGCTGAAAAACGCCGTGACGGAACAAGCCCGTTAAAACGATTCCAACGCAAAGCAATCCATTTCAAAGGAGATGGCTTACGCAAATTCCTATTCCCGGATCGTCTTCGAGAATGCAGAACCCCTCATCGATGCTGCTGTCGTCTGCAACGGGAAGAGTGCAAGAGGTGTCACCTGAGTCGGTGCAGCTGTCTGCCTGCCGCCTGGAAGACTCGTCCGGAAACAGAAACACGTCGTGGGGAGTCTGCCTTGACTTTTCCACGGCAGCGGGTTGAGACAACTCCCTGCCGACACCTGACAATCAACAGCACGAGATCCATGCTTGTCTGGGATTGATTCATCCATCGATCGATTGCTCGCTCTTTCGTTCGCGCTTCAAAGTATTATCTCCAAAGCAACATATTCACACCCCAAAAAAATTCCTTTCACGTTCCAACAAAATCATCATCATGCTCGCTCGCTCGCTCGCTTTTTTGTTTGTTATGTAGCATTATTTCTTTTTTTTTTGCAAGTGAAAGAAATTTACTTTGAAAAGGGGAAAAAGCAACAAACACCAAACAAATGAAATGTCAACATCGTAATTGCGTTAGGCTATAAATTTGTAACTACTTCTGCAGAATAGTAACTCGCCAATTGAGAAAGCTCAAACTTTGTACCAAAATAATACCCTACGTTTGGAAAGAAACCATTCGGAAAACACCATTTTCGAACGGTCGATACCATAAACAAACAAACAAACAGACAATAGAAAAAAAGAGGGGGAGAGGAAAGTGGGACACTTACCGGAAGCAGAATTGGACAGACTACTGTTTTCTAACATTGCTTCTGCCATCAGACTATGCACCTGGTCGACCGTACCTGGCAAGTTGCTAGCTGCTGCTGCATCTTCGGCACAACTCGAAGCGGTCTAAATCGAAACAAGGTCAGACCCACCAGCCAATGGCGTCGCTACATCATGAAATGGCAAAGGCACCCCACCTGGACTACAACTTCGTCGATGTCGTTTTTTATCAACAGGTCTCCATCGCTAGCAAAGTAAGTCAGTAGATCTTGCAAGGCAGCGCACGAATCACTGCAAGTACGGATGTGAACGATACTGTTGCAAGCTTGCAGATCCACTCTTGGATGGTTCTAAATAGAGCAACGTGGTGTTTAAAAAGGCTAGACAATATAATAATGATAAATTTCTCCGTTGAAGGTCGTGGATAAAACTTACGAGATCTTTTCCATCCGTTATTCTTAGAGAGAGATCGAAAAACCCCAAGTCCACGACGCAAACGTAGTCTGAAAAGCATAGTCTCTAGTTTAGTAGTTGCGTTAAAATGCCAAATTAAAAAACTTACAATGGTACAACAACATTACTTCTTTTCAAGTCAACCATGGATGCTTCTGTTTTGTTCGAGATGAAAAGTGACATTTCTTCAGCGATGAATCTGCGACAAAACAAGACAGCTGCTTAGATTAACCCTAGGTAAACCATTGTTCATTTCCACCACCACCACCACTTGTTTGAAAAAAGAGGACTAAACAGAAAATTCATTGGATCTAGGTTGCCGATGCTCTATAATCTACGGGAAGCACCTCATTTAACACGCTACTCCACCGAATCGTCCAACCTACACCTTAGAACGAACGAGACAACGCCTGCAAAAAAACTACCAAATTACAGTGAAACCTCAATTCGTTTCCATTGGGACAGCTAAAATCATAAAATAAAAGTGATAAACAACCAAACAACGGCCAACGATGGATCAAGTTTGTATCTAAACCGAAATTAGTGAGTCGGAACCAGAGAAAAGGATGAATTGAGGAACGACCGAAAGAGGTTTCACTGGACCACCTCAACTCCTAATGCTACCTAGGACGATCTGGACTTTTGCCAATTACCTCAATAAAGACGACGATGTCTGCGCCGTGATGTTGCTTGAAATACTGAAGGATTCAACAGTGATCATGGCCCGAAGAGGTAGATGCAGGGGCCTAAAATAGACAGAGTGAAGGAGGATCAAGTACTTTCTTGCATAGAACGAGTGCAACAGCGATCGACCTACCTGTAATCGATAGCACAACCCCAAAGATGGAGATGCAATTCGGTAACGACAATAGGAGGAATGTAACCAGCGACCGGCAAGTCACGCACATCAAAAAAATCAATAAACTGACTGATCCAGTTTTGCTTAGATGGACACAAGCGATAACGAAGCGTTGCGTCACGCATTCCTAAAGCCACCTGAAACGTCTGCACAACAGCAGCAGCACCGGGGTACAAATTGTTGATTAGAGCACGTTTTTCCTGTCGTTGGAAAAACTAACGAGTCCTTTGGCACCTACTTTCACGTTGGAAATGGAATCCAGATTGAATCGAATGGCGAGCGATAACAAATCCAAACTTTCTCCTCCTGTCCCAACAAATCCACTTTGCCTAGTCGACGTGCCACGACCAGACTGCACTATGGTGGGAAAAAGCCCCGGTGGTGGTCCATCGATCAAGGCTCGAAGCGATGAAAGGTCGTGCTTCGTGTTGGCCGACCCTAGCGTGACGAGAGAAGAGAAATGAAAAGCTGCCATAATATATATATATCAACCAATCACCACCGTTAATATCAATCAATCAATCCTTCTTACCTTCATGGTACAGAGCAGCTTGGTTGGACTGCAAACAAATAAAGCCACTGTTGGGTTTTCCATGAAACCCAGAAAGAATGTATCCCGTACTGTCTTTAGTTTCCAGGTAAAGAACGCCCACGGTTTCACCATCGGTGGTTTCGGAAGAATCCTGCACCTCGCCAACGAATAAACGACAGTTGTACAGTGGAGCATGCACGTGCTACTTTTTCAAGTCAACATGAAGGTTGTCTAACGAGTGAAAACTATACCAAAGACCCCTTACCACATAGGGACAATGGAGGAGGATCTTGCTGTGGTTGGAGTTGACTGTCACAGCTATGTTATTTTGTGTGGTCTGGTTTTTTCGATTGGATTGCAGGCGTTTGTGTTTCTGCCGATGTTCGTAGACAGAATGATAAACGTGCGTATCGTCGTCCGAATCGGAACTAGAATCTGAAACGATGGCATCGTCGAGGAGAAATGAGCTTTAGAGCTCGTGCTTTGTAGTTACGAAGCTCATTTGGTGGCTGCACAGTCCACAGCTTTCATCTTACCCCACTCCACCGTCGACTTGCATAGCGAAAAGGTCTGGTAAATCGTTTCGTGCATCAACGTGCTCGCTAAATCTAGCCGTGGGGGTAACGATGTTCCAACATCCCCATAAATGGATGGTTTGGGTGCTGCTGGCTCCCACAGGAACAAATCGGTGCTCAACCTATCCAAAAGAAAGTAGGACCTTCCTCAACCAACAACTTCGAGTGCCTTTTAAACCATCCAATTTAAACATTGCAAGAGACATCATCAGACTGATAGCAAGTTCGCGTAGTTGGCAATTATTCATTCTGCATGTCTATTTTCGAAAACTAACTGCTGCTGTCAATCAACTAATTGGCTCGGAAACCAAAGAAAGTGCGAGCTCGCTCTTCAATCCAACTTACCCAGTACCAGCAGTAGTGTTATACCACACGCAAGGATGTTGCAACTTATGTTACCTGTGCTATCAATAGTCAACAACCAATCTATCTAATACTGGTCCGTTTCAAGTAAAAAAAAAAAAAAAATTCGACAGTACCACTTCATCCCGTGAAACAGTAATGTCCACGTAGTGTAGTAGCCGACCGAGTTAATTAGGATGCGCAGCAACTAAGCCAGTGCTAAAACAAAAGTGGAATCGTTCCTTCCTACCTACCTGTTGTACAAAATTTCGTAGAAATGTTTACTGGGAAAAACTACGACCAGATTAGGCAAAGTAGCCTCGACACGAATGTGGCAATTGCTCGAAGTTTTCTCCATAAACTGTAACATTTCCAGTTTGTCTCCTGGCATAATCATCTAAAAAAATAACATGTAACCCTCTTAATCCAACGCACGATAAATTAAAATAGAGTGCACTCCACTCCTTTACCTTTTCATTCTCGCTGAAAGGATCTTGATGATGACCAGTAGGTTCGGTCCGATGAGTGTGTTGATTTTCGTAAACGACACGACGCTGAGAGAAAGGCGACGGTTCGGTACTGTTCGACTGGTTCATCTGGAAGACCATGTTGTCTACAAAACTTGTCGGGAAATTCCCATCCATGGACTCTTCCGACGCATCTTCCTCGAGCATCGGTCTTTGAACGGGATAAATCCTCAGCAAAAGCCTAAATGATGGACGAGGCAATCAACGTGATGGACCAACGTGACATCATCCCTTCTCCGATGAACCAACCTTGGCCAACCAAATCCATCTTCCAAAATTTCTTCGTTAAAGGCATCCTCATCAGCCGACGAATGCAAAAACTCGACAGGAGGATCGTCGGCAGAGTCTTGATAAAAACCTGCCAATGGGAACCATCGAGTCAGCGAGCCATACAACACCATCGCCATTGCTAAGTGATCGGAGGTCCGTCCTCCATGTGGCACTCCAGCAAGCGAAAACATAGTCCGACAAAGGCAACCTCCTCCTCCTCCTCCTTGGCTCCTGCCTGCCCTGCCCGTAGGTGCAGTCACTCATCGCCCCCCCCCCCCACATCCAGTTGATGCTTGCTTACCTTCCACTTTCTTGAATCTGAACTCGACCTCTGTCAATGGTTTTTTTGTGTCCCAGACGGAAGCAACCGTTGCCGACATCAACTGCAACGTCAAGATATCCTTGCGAATCGAACGCTGCCACCATGGAACACGTTCCATGTCGTGAAGAGCTCGTAGATCCGGGATGGGAAACCTAATCAGCAGCGAAACCAAGATGAATGGTGCGTGTTCGTTTAAATGTTAACAAGATGCAGGGACGTCTTTCCCTTCTATTTCATTGTAACGCGATTCACAAATTGTAGCAATCCTTGCATGACACGGTACTTCTACAGCACAATTTCAATATAACCAGGGGGGGGGGGTAAAGCAGCACATTGTTTAGTTAAAAGTTTGAGAGTAAGTTAACTTAACAAAAAACCATACCAAGAATTTGGAAAATTGTTATTGGATCCTATTTTGCTGACTAATTGAGCTTTTGATGTTTTGTACCCTGTGGACCTTATGGACCATTCTAATTTAAATAATAATAAAAAAAGCGTGAAATTTGAGTCCCAAAAGGTTTCAAAATGGACACCTGGCCCCTGGTAATAAAAGAATGGTGGAATGTTGTGATGACAATTAAATGCCTATTTGGCATTGAAAAAATGTCGTAAGTTATTTCGACAATAAAAAAAAAATTTTTTTTTCTAAAACTAATAAATAAAAAATAAAGAGATGGGCTAGAGGGGGGGGGGGAGGACTTGTTTTCTGTTGGTGCTTGTCTTGTGTCCCCTGAGGAAGCCAGAGTTTTTTGTTTTTTCCCTATTTCGTTCAAGGTGCAGAACTTAAAATTTATGTACGGGTATTCAAACTTATTTTTTCTTCAAATAATTCTAATAACTTTGCTTTTGATTTTTAGTTCTTAAAATTATTACATTTAATTTTTCAGACAAAAATACAGTAATAATAAAATAATAGTTATTGATGATTTGATAGCTAATGTATTACTAAGTGAAGGAAAAACTTCTGGTTCCAAACAATCTGTTTAAACAGATTGTGTTCAAAGTTAGCATTGACGGTTATAGCAACAGATAGGGATTTGCTTTTCCACATTGGTGCAATTGAAAAATAGCCATGTTTCTCCTCAACAGTTGGCTTGAACGTCATAGCCGTCCCGCTTAGATTCGGGCCACAAACTGCACACCCCGTGGGAATGCCTAGGAACATTCTAAGAAACTAAGAGTTCTGCTGCTACAATTCGTTCATTGCAACAGATCCGACAGTTTTTAATTTTATTTTTTGTAATGAAGCCCGAGGGAAGGACCATGGACACCGAGTAACTTTGTATCACCTGAATTTCAACGCCATTTTCAAACAGGTCAATTTCAAATTGATCGTCCGTTCGTATCCATTGTCGCCATCCTCCATGGCTTGAGTGAAGCACGCTTGATTGCTCAACTTCGATAAAATGAGATAAAATGAGCGAACGAATAACAACATCAGATTTCAACTACTCGATCCATTAAACGTTACTTTAGTCGAAGCGCCAAAAAAAGTTGGCAACGTTGGCACAACAGGAGTGGTCAAAGGCTGTGGATGAAGAAGTGCGGTGATGCGATCGAGAATCGAGATGTCGACTTCCATCGAACAGGGTGCCAGCGTGACGTGAACATCGGTTGCTGGTAAATGAGTGCCGTGGGAACGGGAGCCCTGCAAAATTCGGAAAACAAACATTCGCGCCGTTCCAAACATCGAGAAACTGACGATTTTGAAAATGCTCGTTCAATGCGCCATGTTACTCAAAAGAGACAGTTGAAGCATGCCGACGCTCGTGCCAAACTCGACATTTTCCAAATCCACCAACCTGGACTTTTGCCAAGTGCTTAAGCTTCAGTTTAAAACAAGGTTCGGTCATCGTCGTCGTCCACTGTTCGGAATTGGATTTGTCGAAAATCAGCAGCTGAAAACCATGTTTCGAGATGAAGAAAACGATCACTCTTTTTTGGCCAAGACAGCACCAACTTACATCACAAAACTGCGGAAATGCTCGAGGGCGTTCGTTCCGAGGCTCCGGAATGAGAAATTGTTTTTCTTCTTGCAGGCATTCGACCAATTCCATGGCGCCACAAGTGACCTGGCTCAGCAAAGTGCATGCCGAAGAAGCAGTGTTGCGTACGTTTCCTTCGATCACGACGGGAGTGGCAGTCAGTCTAAACGAACTTCAACATGTCAAGCGGTTCGCCCACGGACAACAAGCTTTTTGTACCGGTCACGTACCGTAAATGATTCATCTTGCAAAGTTTGGCTAGCTCCTCCCTGGATTCGATCATCGATTTCTGGCCACCGATCGCCATGGTCATCGTCGTCAGATCGACGAAGAACTGCTCGGCCAATGCCTTCATTTGATTGACCGAAGACTGCGCTACCAGTCCCCCCGACTCCGCCGTCGGAGTCAAAACATCGTCGTGCAAGATGATGATGTTGACATGGCCGATTCGCAGCTTGTAGTGCGGGAGTTCCGATCCAGTGTCGTCGAATCCTTGATGACAACCTACGAAGAAAAAAAAACAATTCCAAAATCGTCACCAAGTAGTTTCAGTGATGGGGAACAAAAACGAGACAACTATTTCTTCATGCTCACTGCTCGATTTGCGATGATTCGCTTTCCTTGTCCTGGATATACCTTCAACCAATATAAAAAGATTCTTCATTGAGAACAACGATGACGACGATGATGATGATGGAGTTGGCCAGAAAGCCAAGTTGGCCGCTTATTTATTTACCCGATCCCGAAAACGTGGTGCTGGCCAAGCTGCTCACGGACGATTGCATGTCGGAACCCACGCTGTTGGCCAACGGATGAGAGTTCAAGGGATGGAAATCCTCGTCAGAATCATCTAAAAGAATACACCATGTCAATTTATCTCTCGCCAAAAAAGTTAAACAACCTTGGTTCCCATTCGTTTGATTTATTTATGTATGTAAAGCTTTTGGTGACCAATCGTTGGTGTTGGCGCTCCAAACTATTGTCATCGATCACTAGAGTTGAGAAATGAAAGCAGCACTTTGTTGACCTAAGTTACCTAGGTGGTCCGTCAAGGTCAGAGGTCAGATGAAGTGTCACACTCTTTCACCACTTTGAAAGGGGAACCACTTGTTATTTGGCTACCAACTTCCTTCGAGTTGTCAAATTCACAACAACATGTTAATCGACTCTCGCAAAGGCATAGTAAAAATGAACCGCTGCTCTTATCGATTTGCCCTCTTGACGTGGAACCTGCCAGCGGCAATGTCAACAGTCGCGCAGGAACTTGGCAAAGCAATTTCATAATGCAAACACACACAGTAAGTTACTGCAAGAGTGAGTTTTGATTTTTTCCATTTTTCCATTTTTCCCCTCAACTCTTTTTGATTGATTGCACCATGTTGTCTTAAAGGTTTCTCTGCCCAGTATTGAATTACAAAAATCTTTGCAAAAAAAGTTACATTTCTTTTCTGATGTGACCTCGAACAGGGACTCACGTCAAATCCCCCCAAAAGAGCAGCATCCTTCAACACTGGCGTTCGTACCTAAACACTGCGAGGACCATCCCTGCTGATGATGCAGCGCCGTGCCCAGTCGTATCTGCGGTTGCATTTGCTTCTGCAGCTCTTCTTCGACGCGTTCAAAATCCACCGCTTCCATGGGTTGATTTTCGGACAACTGGTGGCGACAGGTGTTGCTGTCATCTTCCATATCTACGGAATGTCGTCGCACAACATAAAGTAATGCCAACAAGATAACTCTAGCATCCCCGAGCCAAGTACGTACCTGGCGACAACAAGCCACGTAATAATTCCACCATGACGTGAACTTGTCGTGGAGACAGAAAATAAGTGTTGGAACCTAGATTCACTTCAATGTCAACCTCAATCCAACAAAAAAAAATAGGTTATGTCAACTTTAAAAAGTTAAAGGAGGTCAAAACTATTGAAATGCTGTAGAGAAAAAAGGCGGTGAGTGAGATAGAGAACGTTGAGCCTAGATTAGATGGCTTCCTTACTTGTGGCCCTGGCAACGAATCCGCTTGCTTCATTTGTAATCTTAGTTCTTGCCGTCCAGACCACTTGCCAATCAGGATGGGGTCGGAACCTGTCAGAGCATTGCTTCCGGTACAATTCTTTCGAGAATCCGAAAAACTTTCGGCATCCACTTCAACGTGCGAAGGGGGCAAGACGGGAGAAACGGGGGCTGTCGAATAACATTCGGAGGATTTCTGCAGGGTGTTCGAAAATGAAAACAATCTAAAAAGTCCCTAAATTTCAACAAGAACAGGGCTAACGTAACAACCTTGGATGTGGAACCATTCGACGACAACAGATGCGAAAATGTTCTAGCGCTGCAAGGAAATTCATCGCTGTACAGACTCGCTCCCTCCATGTAAAACTTTTTCGTTGCAAATGCTGCAGGAACGTAGATGTTGCGAGGAGTTTCGCTGCTATTCCCAACATCGGCTCCAGCCTCGTCCATATAATCGATTCTGAAAGTCAACCCAAGACCGTGAACAAAGCATCGTCACCAACCAACCAACCTTTTTCCACCACAGGCTCCTCCTACTTTTTGATTCTCATTTCTAAAGCCATTCCCATCCTGGCTTCTTTAGGTACGTGTTCCAATCGTACAACGGTGTCGAGAAGTCGTATTTTAATCCTGCACAGCACTACGAGAAAAACAAGCAACTGCTTAGTCGTCGTCGCCACCCAATCCAATCCAGTCCACACCACTTCCGCTCTCTCTCTCTCTCCTCACCCGAATCGATGGTCCGAGCAAAAGTTTCAAGACCTTCGAGGGGCTGAGCCTCCTGGACGGTGGCGTTGTTGTCATTTTCTTGCTTCAAGCATTCCTCCGCTAACTGCATGCTCGTCGTCATGCTCCCCCACATCGATTCAAACATAGATCCTGCGTAGTAAAGGAAACGAAACCCAATCCATCCATCCATCCATCCATCCACTCCAACGCTCGCACTCTTTCGGGCAACAATCTCACTCACCACTATGCAGTCGTTCTTTGGGTTGAACGGTGATGTTAAGTCCTTGAAATTCCACGTAGCTGTTGTCAGTGAGCAGTGATGACCAAGGAATGCTCACACTGATGCTGTTGACATAGCCATCCACCAACTCGAAGGGCAAGTTGAACTTCTCTCCGTATCCGTTAATTGTCTGAAACCAAAAAAACCAAGTTTGTCGCTACGCTCGCCTCCTCATCATCATCATCACAGTTGGGACTCCTCGACAGCCCAACCCAACATGTGTAGTACTGTAATGAAAATCTCGCAAGGGACGAGACGGTTGATCTCGACCAACAATAAGGAAGGAAAGCAAGCATTGCGAAACCCATGGATGGAGCAACTCACTCACCTCGACGTCGAGGACGACGTGACTGATGGCCCCTGTGCCATTGTACAGATCGACACTCAGGTGATCGAGCGGCACTTTCTCTAACAAAAACTGGCCCAAATAGCGCTGCAGCAAGTAGCGACACGCCCGCTTCTTGATTTCATCCGACCAAGGAAAGAACCAAGGCATCTTGTTCGTTCGTCACCGATTTGACGACAGTGATCACGACTCGACGGCGGACGACCCACAGCTGTTGGGGGCTTCTTTCTCCGACTCCTCTTCCTTCACCGATCACCGAAACTGCTTCTTCGATTCCAAGCCATCGACTCGTACTGAGAAAAAAACCAGCTGAATACGGACTTTTCCGCTTTGTTTCGTTCGTCAACGCTGCTTCTTTCTTTCACACGCGCTGTGTAAATGGCAAACAAACAAACAAACAAACCAGACCAGCTTGTCGAAAATCACGTGATCCAAGTTTCGCAACCCTCAATCGCCCGTTACTGCTACCACCTGATGAGTGATGATTCAACTTTTGGCTCCCCGGCTTTAAAAAATTTTGAAACTACAATTGGACAGTGTCAGTGTCCCCCCTTGGACAATACCACTCTATCATACTGTAACAACTGTACCCAGTAATTTTTACCGTAATAACAGGTGGGTGTCATGACCGACAACTTGAAGGTTGGTCAAGTTGGTTTCTATTATACAGTTGTTGGTCAAGGTAAGTAAGTAGTGTCATCTAACGATGAAATAACTAACTAACTAGCAACCATGTCTGTGTTTTCACTTTGCTTTAAGCGCTTTAGCGCAAAAACCGTCCACCGATAACGCTTGTAACTTTTTGTGGACGGTTGTGTTGAAAACAGGGCCAACTCGCATAGTTACGGACGGCGTGAATAAATGAATCAAGGAAGAATAAAAATTATATTCTATTCTAGTGGAAGCTTTTGTAGCTTATTATTGCTGATTTATTTTGTGTAAGTAATATATACACGTGTCTCCGGAATTAATGGTAATTCTGTGGTTTTCATTAATTTCTGAACTTGTAATGAAAATTACCGAAAATATTTTTATAAATTTTACAATTCTCCACCCCAACAAACAATCCTAGTTGAAACAGGTAAGGCAACAAATGTTTTTTGTTTATTGTGTTTTGGTTCACCTGTTTTTGTTTAAGTTGAGTTGGCGCTTTAAGGAGGGTGAAGTGGTTCGATTCGACCTCGTTGACCTAGAAATAAAGCTAACATTTTTATTTATTTTATTTTGTAATATAATAACATCCTATTGTGGGACAGTCGAAAACAAGTAATGAATTACAAACAAAAAAGATACAATGTTCAATTGTTAACAGTATAAACAAAATAAACAATGAAACTTTAGGTGAATTAAAAGATAGAAATAAAGCATTTCTATTAGATTAGACGACGACGACAACGACAGAGACATTTTGTTGTATTAATTTTTGACGGATGTCGGATCCAAGTCGTCTCGTTCCTAAGCAATTGGCACGTCCGTCAAGTGTTTCGAATCGAATAAACAAATCAACAAAAAATGTTTCCACGTGTTCATTACAAATTTGGTTCGCTAACAAAAGAACACGTTGAAAAGTTATTGTCCAAAAAACAAACTTTTGGCTTGATTTGTGATCAACCAAACCAAACCAACCCAACCGTATGTTGGTTGTGTTGTGCCCCTAAAAACAGCGAAAGAAAGGGCATTGCTACTCACTCTTTCTTCCCCCGAGAAGGGTTATCAATTCAATGGCTAGGCACGGCTGGATAAAGTAGATTAGGATTTACACAATTCTAATTATTATTATACCGGGTGTCCCATCCCATAATGATTTGTTTTTATTATTACAACTTTTGATGAGCCTAAAAAACAATGGGATTGATTGGTGTTAATCGCATAGGCTTACCGCTTATCCTATTCCCAAATACCCAACAAGTGAGTGCTGCGTTGCGCTACTATTTTTAGGCTCAAAACACAAAGGGCATAGGCCTGCCCGCCGCTCACCTCTTTTCGGTTAATAACCACTTTGCCATTTTTTTTGTCCAAAAGAGTCTAATTTCGGTCCAACTTTTCGATTTCACACAATCTTCAACTTAGATTTGATTTTATTACGGTCCAAAGGAACCAAGGAAGACATTACAAACGATATAGTAGTACGTAATATTATCAGTATCTTAGAATAATGGGGGTGAAGATTACTGCAAACATTGCTGCACTGTAAACCAAATCACAACGAGCATGAATTAGTAAACGTGAACCACCGCCAACGCTCAACTTTGCATTGACGACCGACAATCGAGCTAATAAAAGCCGGTCCGTCCGTCCGTCCGTCGTTTAATTTTTTTGATCTGGATCCAAGGGATAATGCTAACTTTGAAATTTCGCGCGGTTGAATGCCTGTCGTTAGGTGATGGTGGTGGTGCTAAGCCGATGAGCCAACAGACTGATTATTGTAGCTGCTGAAATAACCAAAATTGTACATTGACTTGTAGTGAAGGAAAGTAAAAGACCTGGAAAGATTCATGTTCTCAACACGGCCTCGCCTCAAACACAAGCGAGTTTCATGTTCTTCCGGGATGACATGTCGCATGTCGACGTTGTTGTTGTTGTTGTCGTCATGCCGCGGCGTGGCGGCGCGCGCAGCAGTCGGTTGCCTAGCAACATCCTCCTCCTCAGTCGCTGCTGCTGCTGCTTCTTCTTCTTCTCGTTCGAGTCGTCGTCCGTGTCACTCCGGGCGCTTCTTCTTCTTCGGTGGTTTCGGGTTATTGAGTACGTTTGGACGTCCTCGAGGAACGTTTCGTTTGATAACGAACCGTAAAAAGACGACGACGACGACGACGACACTCTTTCACGTGCTCGAGCAACGAGGGACGCGGCCCTCCCGTCGCTCGTTAGTAGAAACGTCGTCGTCGTCGTTGTCCTACCTCAACGATGAACGACACGGCGCCCGCCGTCAAAGTAGCCACTGGCAGCAGCGGCAACGCTCAGCCGCCGACGACGACGACTGACGAAGCGACGAGCGGTCGTCGCGTGCCGCCTTCCGTTCCTCCTCTGCCGCCGCCACCGACCACAACCGGCGATGGTGACGCCAAAGCAACCGAAGACGTTTCGTCGTCGCGGCCTCAGGACCTTTCGTTCCTGCAGAAAGGCGGCTTCGAGATCGTGCGCATCACCGAGCGCCACGGCCAGTTCCGCAAAGCGGTGCCCACGATGCCGCTGTCGCTGGCCATCCTCTGCCTCGTGCTCAACATCGTATTACCAGGCACCGGTGAGTTAGCGAGCGAGCGAGCGACCTGACGCCTTTCCCCTCCCCCTCCATTCCTACGAGCAGGAAATCGTTGATGCACCACCCACCGATCTTTCGCCCTACCGTGTCGGACAGAGACAGCATCGCGTGCCACCTTCTTTCGCTCTTGACAACAAACTTTATTTATTTATTGGATGGTCCTAAAGACCAACTTGTGCGCTATAAAATAAATGTTTCACAATTTCCAGCTCGTGCGACATAAATAAAGGGAGTGACCGTGTTTAGTTTAGGTTGGTTCATTGTGGAGGGACCGCATCCTCGTCGCGTCAGGGTCGAAGCGGAGCGGAAACACGATCCTCTTAACTCCCGGACGAAGCTCTTTAGTGAGCTTAATCGCGATTTCCTTAATTAGAAAGATGACCTCGGGACGTCCGACAGACGACGACCTCTGTTGCCCTCTGCCCTGTTTTCGGTCGAGGCGACAGTTGGCTTCTTCTTCTTCTTCTTCTTCCACCCAGTCCCGCCGTGGACGATGATGGGGTCACGGTCGAGACGCGCTGTCCTACGTGTCTCGTGCCTCGCCTCCGCCCCTCGACGGTGATCGAGTGACAACGAGTTGCGTAAGCCGATGCTTCCACTGGCTGGTGTTTATTTCGAGCAGCAGCAGCCGCAGCTCGAAAGGCGACAACCAACTACGTCTCTTTCTTTCTTTCTTTCTTTCTTTCTCTCTCCTTCTTCTATTTCTTCCGCGACCGCCAAACAAAATTGCCTTTGTTCGCCGCCCGTCCTTCCTTCGTCCGGCCGCCCACGTCGCTCTTTCATTGTTTTACAACACAGCAAGTTGCTGTTTCTTCTTCTTCTTCTTCTTTCAAACAGCCCATTCATTCTGTTAGCCAGGTTGAAAAGTTTTCTCATCCAGATCGATCGAAACGTTGCTAAAAATAAGAAAGGGGAGGACCCGTCAAGCGTCCTCATCTCGGATCGAGGGGAGAGATACCTCTACATCTACATCTACGTGACTCGCTGGCGCGGTCCGATCGATGATGCCAAGGTCGCTGACGGCCAAGACACGTGCGGCGCGGAAGTCGGCTTCCCCGAGGACGTCGGTGTTGGGCGCCAAGCTCGGTTGGAGGCGGTGCTTCTTCCCGCGTCCACGCACCGGACGAGCGATCGGTCGTTTGGCCGAGGGGACAGACGATGGCCGCCCGTACCATCCGAAAAGCGGCAAACGGAACAGGAAGAAGACGTCGACCGATCGGTGGAGGGTGACCCCCCCCCCAACCGAAGTTGGGGTCGCGACCACACCAACACCTCGTTTCCATCCGGAGGCAACGGCAAGCACGACGCGGGAAAGGAAACGGAGGGACATGGTTGCTTTGGTTTCTACGGCAGCCAGAAGACCTTGGATTGCCCGAGGTGTGCAACGAATGCTCCCACCTCGCCTCGCAGAGAATAACGCTCCACCGCCGCCGCCTCGATCGATTGATTAGTGACGCAACTGGCCACGGTGATGTGTGTTCGTTTTGGGAAGTGACCATCCACGTCTCACCTCGCCTTTCGGCACGAGACATTTCCTCCGTTTCAAACACCCTCGTGAGTGGCGCCGGATGATCCGAGTGGGGCGTCGGGCTCGAGCAGCTGGAAGAGTGGATCGACACATTCCACGTTTCAGCTATGGAATGAATGCCTTGGCTGTCAGCGTAAGAAGTGAGGTGCCCAATGTAAACATGTTAATCTGGAGCTGAGTTCTTATCTAATAAACCACCTACGACCGCAATTGATTAATTTATTTATCCTGTCATACATTCTATTCGCCAACCGATTATTTCTTGTTGGTATCTTTTTGACGTGCCTCGCTAATAAACTGACAACTCGATAAACGCTATCATAACTAAAAGAGGACACGTTCACATTCATTGCGAAGGCTGTCAAGTTTCTTTCTCCCCCTCGATGGATGGTCGACCTCTCGGCACAGGCTCCTCCCTTGGCCTAATCCGAGTCGCCTTCGCCAACGCCATCGAGACAGCGGAAGCTTTGCTCGTCGACCAGTTGGAAGTTTTCCCGGCGGTAGGTGCGCGTTCGTCCGAGTCGTTGCTGGCGCGCGTGCACGTAGAGCTTCTCGCGCACGGGGGGCAGCGGCGAGCTGCCGATGGCGGCGGCCAGCTCACGACCGTACTCCCACTGTTCGTCGTCGAGGTAGTGAGCGAAGCGAGGGGGCTCTCCGCGCGCGGCCAACGTCGACAACCGAGCCTCAGCCTCTCCGGCCATCGCGTCCGAGTCGGGCAGCGCCACGCGGCCGGTCAACGTGGCCAAGAAATAGCGGGCCTGCAACTCGAACAGGGGAAACGGCACCACGCGTGTCGGCAACCCCATCAGCGCCAGCGTCGGACGGCGCGCGGCTATCAGATGCTGATGCAGCGGCACCACGAACCGCTCTTGCACCTGCACGCCCACGCCGTCTTCGGGTCGGAAGAAGGGGAAGGTGTAGTTGTAGCCCGTGCACAGCACCAGCGCGTCCACCTCCACCCGCTGCTGGCCATCCCCGCGCAGCAGGGCCTGTCGGCCGGCCATCGCCGCCAGCGGAGCAACTTCCACCAGGTTGCTGGGCGCTTCCTTCACCAGCGGCCGCTGCTTGGCGTGGCTAAGATAGACCTGCAAAACAAGAGCAGTCATGAGCCACTCTTTGAACCCAGACAAGGCGACCGCCCGCCAACTGAGTTGGGCTTTCGACTCACCGTTTGCGCTACGGTCGCTAGCTCGAGCGCGATGTCCTGTCCCGAGCTGCCGGCACCTAAACACAATACGCGCTGACCGGTCCACGCTTCGGGAGATCGGTAGTCGTGACTGTGCAGTACGCTGCCGTCGAACGTCGCCAAGCCTTCAATCGTTGGCACGTTCGGCTCCGAGTAGTGTCTGCGGAAAAATAAATTGCGTCGTCGTCGTCGTCCTTTCTCGTCGGATGAAACGAGGAACAGCGATTATTTACCCGTTACACACGATCAGGGCGTCGCATCGATGCTGACGCGTTTCTTTGGTCCTCACGTCCTCCACGTGCACTTGCCAAGCGCCTCCTTGCAGGGGCTGTGCGCGTACGACACGGCTGCCGAACTGTAGAAAAAAAGTCTGTCGTGATAACTCGAAGAACTGGGGAGAAGATAGTGAAGAAAGAAAACAGTAGGCACCTGGATCGCATCGTAGAGGTTATACCGTCGAGCGTAACTTTCCAGATAAGCGAGAACTTGTTGGTGGCGGACGTAGGAACGCGTTCCTTCGGGAAACGGAAAATCCGAGAAAGCCATCACTTCTTTGGGTAAATTGGTCCTACAAGAGGAAAAGGACCAACAAGTTTGGTGGTTATCACCGTACGTAGGATAGTTTTGGCTCGGTGGGTGAACCAATGAGATACAACTCACGCTTAGGCTGAAAACCACACCCCACCCAGTCTCCTGGTGGATCTTAGACTAGGGCGAGTTACTACTACTACTACAGTATATATAGTTTTTGTTTTATTAATTATTTGAAATATAGCAGCAGACTATCTATCGTCCAAAGTGTACGTAATTTAAACCTTTACAGCAATAAAATATATTGGTACAGCTTTTTATCAAGACTTTTTGTTTTTTGACAGGAGGCAGGTTCCACTCGTGATATATATATATTGAACGGATACTTGGATTTAACAGTTAGTTGTCAACTGAAATTGATGACTAGCTAGTTTCTTGTCGTCGCAATTGAATTGGGATTTGTCATCCTACGTGGAACCTCCTTCAATCGATGATACTTAATACGTAGGTTAGTCAAAGTTGAAATCTTGAGTTGCCTGCATTTGACAGTCATTGAGATTGAGGCCTTGGATTCTTGGAATTTTAAAGAGCAGGCCAAGTAGATTGTTACTAGCTGAGCCCTAACGCGTTGCTGTTAAAAGCAGCATCGTTTTTAAATTATTTTTTTTAAAAATCTAATTAAATAATAAATTAATTTCAATTGCAATTTGCAATTTGCAACGCGTGGAATCGAACGCATAAAAAATGCGATCAGGTGGATGGATTGACTCCTCCTGGTTCACAA
>JAQIWH010002775.1:0-22775 GCA_034695005.1 Cryptops parisi | reverse complement strand
TTTATGTAGGATTAAAGGATGATGAGGGTTATTAACAATACGTGGGATTTCTTTCAATTTATGATAGTACATCAACTTAACCATAGATTTTTTGGTAGCAACAATATATGTTCACGTGATCTGAAAACAATGTATGTTCACGTGACATGAATGTTTGATCATGTGATCAGTGACGTAACATTGTTTTTGTTATGATCTATACTCTTTTTTAGCTTCACTTGTGAGTGAGTGAGCTGGGAATTGAAAGTATACTACCATTTGCTGTCGTTTATGAGAATATATTGTATAGGTCAATCTACCAAAAAAAAAAAAACATGAGTCATAAATAAATCACCGCATAAATTAAAAACCTCATAAGTTTAATGTAAAAATAAAAATCGCATACTGGTATATCAAATAAATAAATAAATCGGAAATTGTAGAAATCAAAAATGGAATTACTCAACGATCGCATAAATTGAAACATGCAGAAATCAAAAAAAATATTTTTTGCATTATGTATGTACACAACAGTATATGACAGTATATAACTCGTATGCTTAAAAAATATTTTTAATGAACTTGTTGTATTGAAACTTTACTTGTAATACAGGTTTCGTGATTTTTATTGGAACACCCTGTATCCTTGTTTCATCATTTTTATTCTCATGGTTTTTTTAAAATTTTGTGCGGTATTCGCTTGAACTATTAACCTGTTTAAAAACTTGATATAATTTATATTTCCGTTAAAAATGTTTTTTGTTTTTTTTGTCTTTTTTAGGTTAATCAACCCATTGATGACATAAATTTTGGTGTGTGTGACCAAACCAAGTTCCGCCCACTTGGAAGACGTTTTTGGGGACAGGGCGAGAGAAGGGTGGAGTTTGAAAAGACTGAACGACCAATGAGCGAAGTTGATTGAAATGCGCGTGCGCATCCCAATGCGGGTCGAAGATGGTCCTGTTTTGGGACCCAAGAAGACGACTCATCATCTCCGACCAAGACGATTAAGAAAACCGAGGCGAAGATACTTTTGCTGTTTTGAAGGTGAGATTACGTTTCCCCATCCATGTTGTGTCTGCACTCTCGGTTACAATATGGCGGCAGTCCAATAAGTTACTTTTCTTCTTCTAAGTTGTCTTTATTTTTTAAAAAAAAAAGCCTTGATCTTCTGTCCACGTCTTTCACCCTGCACGGACAAATTAATGCGGTTTTTATTTTTATATATACCCATGGGTTTAGTTATGTGATATTTTTCAGTTGACATTTTGGATAAAGAGAAAAGTGTGTCTTTCAACTATACTTTTAGAAAACTCCGCTACTCGGGTTGTGGTATGTCCTGTGGGGGTTCAAGTTTTCATTATAAATTAAATCCATATGAATATCAGAAGAAAAAGATCGATAATGTTCAGACTTCACGGGGGAGTATAAGACACCCCACGTGATCTGATTTTTGTATACCATTCTTCAAGTTCGTTGGAGTGTAAATTACAAACAAAATTGAACATTTTATTACGTCGTCTTTTGAGCTAACGTATTTTTAGTTTATCAAATTGAATATGAGCATGCACTGGTGACAAGAAAACAATCATTTCAAATTATTATTATATCGATAACCAAGCAAAAAGTCAATTTGAAAAAAAAGTTGCAAAAGTCAATTTTTGTAAAATCAATGACCGTGTAGGCCTACCCTATTTTATAAAAGTACACTCGATTATTCGGATCGCGATTATACGAAATTTAGGTTTATCCGAATTAGGTAAAAACATGTCAATATAAATATCGATATATTATCAAAAAAAAAAAATCATTGACATTATCGATAGCTATGGATAAATTATCAAAAAAAAAATAATTAAAAATTAATACTGTACAAACATACCTATTGTTCATTCCAATTTATCTAACGTTGTTGGCTTTTTGTTAATATACCATCATCGAGCATATACATTGAAATTCTGGATTATCCGATTTTTTAGTTTATTCGAAATAGGCATTCCATTCGGATCGGATAATCGAGTGTGTAGTGTACAGAGACAAATGGATAGTCATTCCGATAGTATCACGCAATATTCTTTCTACAAATATTTCAATTTTATTTATACTTATTTTGAAATTATGCACCCCATTGGCTAATTATCAATACAAAATCTTAGTAAATAAAACCCAAAAGTGACTTTGTTTTCGATTGCTGATTGGTTGATGAGTAATTCAAAAATTTAAACAATAAAGGCAACAATTGATGAACGTTATTTTTGAATTAACATGAAATTCGCGCGCTATCTTTGTATTGTTGTGTCAGGTGGTTTACATTTAAATTTCAAATAGCATTCGTTGATTTTTCAACAAGTAGTAACATATAAAATGAGGTGCAGGAACAATTTTATATAATTGTTAAATAATATATAAAACTGTATACTCCAATAAATCGCATAAAGTGAGAACCGCAAAATAAAAAAATCGAAATTTGCCATAAGGTCCAATATAACAAAAATCGCATAAATCGAATTGAAAATTGTAGAAAAATGAAAATTAAAGTGTAGTTTTTTTTAATTAATGTACTGATACTGAATGTACTCACTCAAATTGCACTAAATTTTGTACCCATTTAAAGTTAAGTAGAAACTCCATATCTTACAAACATGAAAGTTAATCTATAATTTGTATTGGTTTACTCCTTGACAGTAATATTGACAATAAATAATGACTGTAGTTGAAATAATTTAAACTGGTGTAGTATGAAGAAAGTTTGCTACTTTAAAATGGGTTGTAGTTACAAGACAAATATTTCATGCGACCTTTACTTTGTTTAGATATATCTCAAAAATACGACCTTGCTTTGGTAGGTTCACATTTATTTAATCGTGATTATTGACGATTTGTAAAGTTAGTTTCAACATTTGTTGAAAGTCATACAATTGTAATAATAACTGTAAATTCTTCATTCACTTTCACCCAATCGCATAATTTTCATACTATTATACCTCTATTTGATGAAACCCATTGCAATAGTTGGTTGATCGAAACAGATCAAACAGGTTTTTTTATATGAAGCCTCGCTGAACGATGCTCGTCATCAGAGTATTGCTCGTTGTACGAAAATCAATTTCACTTATCGTTGTGCGAAGACTCGTTGTAAGAATAAGACGTGTACGGTACTAAGTGAGAGATTGAAAAAGAAAAATGTTTGGTGTTTTTCTTTGCACGTCGTAAGTTGTGAAGTAGTTGAGTCGTTGGCATTTCCATATGTGTCGATGTCATCCCTCGTTTGATGGATGACACATTCTTGGAAGAAGGTCACGTGAGCATCTCTCGTGTCCTTTTCCCATAAGGGCTCGAAAACGAATCCAAAAATAAGCCTATATATCCAAGGTGAAAACTCGAAAAAGGAGCACGGCATAACACCATTTCTTTGTTGTCCCGTTCTTTCGTCCTCTTCGTATAAAGTGTAAAGTATTGGAACTTTTTTTCTTCAAAGTTCTCGAGAGATGAAATGTTCTCTGATGACTTAGTGTTTTATTAGATCGAAGGGACACCTTCCACTTTTTCATCGATTGATTCGAAAGTTGGATTTAAAAACTAAAGACAAAAGATGAAAAGAAACCGGTGCAGGGGGAGGAAACCCGCCGTTTCCGGATTGACCGGAAATGACCACCATTCGTATTCGAAATAGGAGAATTTAACTTCGGAAAGCAAACGCGATTCCAAGCTCGCGTGTCATTGAAGAGATTTTGTTCTTGTGCTACTGAGCAACTGCCAAAGACTTTTCGTAATGCTTAATCAGCAAAGACTTATAAAAATCGTTTGAAAATCTTAAGAAAAAATCTTAAGAGTGTTGGTAAGCCTATCGTGGCTTTTCTTGGATTGCATTCGGATGCTGAATGAGTGTATTTTCAAAGAGATTGTGACAGTTATATTTTTTCAAAGGCTACATTTCTTGCATTAAGTTTCATACATGTTCATAAATTACGAATTAAGTACGGTATATTTTTCGGATGAAATGGAAGTAGGCCTACCACTCAAAATCCAAAAAACCCGATCTCATTAGTCAAAACCACGATTGATCCAACCATAGAGGTTAGGTTAGTTAATGCGGCCGAAGACCGCCAAACGTTATAATAATTGCTGGTTATAAAATCAGTTAATTTTGGTAGTCAGAATTGGTTTTAACTACTTTTCGTAGTTTGCTACAGCCTTTATCTTGTGAATGTTTAATATTTTCAATTGATGAAAAGTGTTAGGTACATTTTGCAAATTGAAGGAACAACGTTGCATGCAACAATTCACAATTTTGAGTGAATGGCAAAAGAAGTATTCAGCGACACATTGATTGTCACCTATTAGGTGCTCAATTTCGAAGTGATATAGATATAGTATGTTTTAGGTAGGTATGAGTTTGTCTATTGACAGCACTAGTTAGGCCCATAGACGAGGCACAGTTTTTCATAATAATCTCAATATTGAATTTTTGTAACATACAACGTTATTCTGGGCAAGCCTTCGATTATTGATCGCAAATCACACTTATTGAACGTTTCACATCACCATTTAATTAACTTAACGTGAAACACAGTTTAAAAACAACTACTGTGATTTCGACATGTTTCGATTTATGCGAATTAAAACTTAATCTTTCAGTAATTCGATATTCAATTTATACGTGTTTTGAGTAATCCCATTTATGATGTTTGCACGTTACGATTGATGCGAATTTCGATTTATGCTAAATTAAATCAATGCGATCGTTGATTCATTAGATATTTGATTTATACGAGTTTTGAGTGCTAATTCCATTTTTGATTTCCGCAAGTTTCGAATTATTTATTTATTTATATATATATATATGCGATTTCTTTACATTGGACTTTATGCGGTTTATGATTTATGCTGTTCTCGTTTTATGCGTTTTTTGTACATTGAACTATACAGTATCTTCTCGTGAACGACCGTAGATGGGAGCCTACGTTCAATCACCAGCTCATTCACTCACAAACTAACAAATTAACATTTATACACACGAATAGATTTGTTTTTATAATGCACACAAAAAATGGTTCAACTATCTTACACACCGCCATATTGTTAAAACCGCCTTAAAACGAAGCAAATCTTTTTTCAGTAACCTAAAGAGATAATGTTGTGATGTGAAATTAATGAAAAAATATAAAAGCACTGCTGGCGAAAAACCGCTTTAAGAGTGGAACAAGCGTCCAAACTCATAATTGAAAAGCGTCGTTAAGCGGGGGTAATAATACTTTAAATTGATCTTTCGCGTGAATTATTTTTATTATCCTACAAAGCGACCTGTTTAGCCACAGTAGCAACAAAAATTGTATTCTTGTATGTTGATTTATTTTTGTACCGTACTGGTAATTGTATATCGGAATGACATATAATTATAAATGATATAATGTCCATCACGCTTTAAATTCACGGGGTTGACAATAACAACGTGAGAGGAAACAATGGTATCCAGTAAGTAATGAACGAATCGCAACAATGAGATGCTGGAAAGTGATCTGAATGAACTCGATGCTTGAAAACGTGCTTTTTGCACTGAGATGTGTAGAGTTTGCAATGAATCGCTTCAAAACAGGCTTTTTTGACTTGAATTTATTTATTCATTTTTTGGATTAAAACGTCGCACTAGGAAACTGAAACGACAAAATACAAAGTTAAGAAATGAAATAATTGAACGAGCGTAAATAAGCCACAAAAACAAACAAGCAAACCCTACATCATAATAGAATCATTGTTGATCCATAAAATGAATGCGATTTGGTTTTAAACATGATTAGAATTTACATTTGAATTCGTTATGTTTTAAAAGAAAAGTTGCTTGAAAACGTGCTTTTCGTATTTGTTCGCTTGAAAAAGAAATAAATTTAACTTAACAATGAATTGAAACAACTTTTCCGTCATTGTTGACGGGCGTACAGCTCGTCGTGTCATATAATCAGCTTAGTGACGAAGATGAACTTGTGTCGTTGACTGGTCAGTTTCCTACGTCGAGGAAAAAAGTGATCTCGTGTTCATTCTCACCACGCTTCAGTTAATTGCCTATTGGTCGACACATGGCCGTTTACCACCGAAAGTTGATTCCCCGTTTAGGGAGGACGGTGATTTATTCCAACACTCCCTCGATGGCAAAGGTGAGAAAAGGGATGAGAAAAAGTGGGGAAACACTATGCTTCTTTTAAAACACATGGTCGGTGGGTCCACGTCTCATCATGGTGTTGTATAACGATCTGAAAATGAGATAGTTTGAAACAAAGAAGCAGATATCTATCGCGTGTTAGATGCAAGAAAAAACCCAAACAAGAAGCTGTGTTTCCGTTTCTGCACAGGCACGAAAATTGGGAAGTAGAAAGATGAAGATGAAAAGTTGAAATGGAAAAGACGGAAATAGGCCATGACAGTGTTCTGAAAACAGATTAGCGTTTGTCGGTCGTTTGTTGTGACAGAAGAAGACAGGATACTTGACCCTCTGGCGAATGTAATTGAACGATAGAATAAAAAAGCAACAAAAAAGTAGGGGTTGTGGGTTGAGTTTTTTTTTAGGTCTATTTCTCTCTTTAAGCTGTGCGTGTGTTTATTTTCTTTACTCGACGGCTCGAGACAAAGATAAGACGAGATTTGGCGAATGACTTTTTTCCTGCTGAAAGATGACCTAATCGAATGTAATGTGGTTTCGAATGACGTTGAGTAAGAAAAGCATTGACAAGTTAGATACGTTGTAACAAAACTTACAGTAGTTATACTTGTATTACTACTGTCATTCTTTCTGTAACAGAGGGATCGAACTGAAACGTGCAGGATCACGTGGTTGCTTTCAACTATGGCCACGTGATGAGTTGTTAGTTTATACGTTTAAACAATGATTAATCCACTTGCAGCATGTTGTGATACTAACGTTATTAAAAGTATCTTCGCGTGCAGGATTACGTTCTGCAAGCTACGTTTTGTACAGTATTCACTGTACAAATACAAACGTGTTGCATTACTAATACAGTTTTGCTACTCCTTAAGATTTCAGTTTTTAATATCGACTGATGCATAGCATGCTTCTGTATTATTATTTGTTACTTGAGTAAAAAAAGATTGCATATAAGTGTCAAAAATATCGTAATGGAGGTGTCAGGTGCTAAAGGTAGTAAGTGCCATGGCCAGCGCTGTAAAATAAGATTCAAATAACAAACTCAACTTTTTGTTGTTCAAAATGTTGATAATGCTCAATTGTTTTTAATGTCAACCTGTGGTGATGCCATGCGAAACATTTACACTGAATTCGGCACGTTTTCGGCCTAATGGCTTAAAAATGTAATTTAATATTTTTTTTAGTTCAGCTAAAATGACACTTGACGTTTTTCATTATAGGTCTCCACTTAGTCATGGTTTTATCAAAGTGTAACATTCATTTCGAAATACCCTGTAGGTTATTCAGGGTGAGTTTTTTTTTTTTTTTACCGTGGCACAACCAAATATTACGAAGACAAAGCATGTGACAAACAAATGTGTCAGGCCAATACTGTTTGTGTATTTGGTCTTTCCAATGGTGCTATTTTCATTGACTTTGAATTATTTTTCACGAAAATCCTATTGTTAAAATGTTAAACAACGCGTCGTAGGTATCAAAGTCATATTTAGAAAGTTGTAGCCACAACTCTATTTAATCAGAATCCGCTCTTGTTTTATTTATTTCCAACAATGCAACAAAAATAAAAATTGATACAACGAACACAAGTAAAAGGCACGCTGCTCCTACAACAGCTTTGCTGCAAGTCACTCCTACTATGCAGTGAAGTTAGTTTAGTCGCTACGTGGTTAAAATTAAATACGAATTTTGAAGATGCATGACAACTATGAAATAAAACAAGTTCACCGAATAGCATGTGCGACTTGCAGAAAAACTGTTGTAGGGACACATACTTTTTATTGTCAATTTTTATTTCGGTTGCATCGTTGGAAATAAATGAAAAATGAAGTCGTGGCTACAACTTTCTTAATATACACAAACAATATTTGCCTGAAAACATTTGTTTGTCACATTAATATTTGGTTGTGTCACGATAAAAGAGTGTCACTTACGGAACTATAACTTTTGAGCAGTATGATATACGGAGTTTTGAGATACCCACAATTTTATTATACAGTACATTAAAACTAGTAAAGGTTGTTTTTCGATTAGGCACATTCTGTTTTCTACATCGGAATGAACACCATTTCAAAAAACTGTACGAAAGGGAGGGGAGATTTGGTTTTTAGTGGGGGTTGACTGCTTTCTTCTTGCAGAGAGAAGATCATTAACACGATGCGCGACTTGTTTCTGATGCTTGACAAGTCGAGTGGAACGCGTTGCTTCACGCTTCACTTGCATTTTGCCACTCGTCTTCCGCCCTCTTGTCACATTTGCTAACGACACTCTTGTCGAGATGGTCCATAATAGATAGCCTCCTTTCGACCTCCAAACACTTCTTCATCTACTCTAATCTTTAATTATTTATTTTTTTTAAATCTCGAGCATTTAAACACGTTTCTTTTTTGTAGTTTTGCGGTTTCCAACATGGCGTCGAATGGCAAAAGTTCTTCGACAACGAAGAACCATCGACGATTTCTAAGGACCCCGAAATGCGCCCGTTGTCGCAATCATGGTGTGGTATCTTGTTTGAAAGGACACAAACGATATTGTCGTTGGAGAGATTGCGCGTGCGCGAGTTGTTTGCTCGTGGTTGAACGTCAACGTGTCATGGCGGCCCAAGTGGCTCTCAGAAGGTAAATGATTAAAGTCTACTTTATTTCCTTCATTTTTATTATATTAATATATTCTGCTGCGATTTTTAATGGTGTTTTCCGAGAAAATTGGGGAGGGGGGACATTGTAGATTAGTCGACTACTTCTACGATAGGGAAGTGCTTGAATTAGAAGTAGTTGACTAACCTACAATGTTCCCCTCTCCAAATTTCTCGTGTAACGTGGCTTTCTTTATTTATTGCAAACTATGTGTGTTTATATGGGGTATCCGAAAAAAATTATTTTCATAGAATTGCAATATAAAAATTGCAATTCTATAGGTAAATATAAAAATTAAGTTCGGACATATTATACTGCATACAAATTTTTTTCTATGAATGATATACTATTATACTATCGATTGTGGATGTACATTATTATATTATACAGCATGGATCCAATAGATTTCAATTAACTAAGGCAACTGTCCAACACGAACTATTTATTTGCATTAGCAACACCGCCCGCCACGAGTGTTTGTCGTTGACACTATTGGCTGCGAACCAGTCTAGTTTCACTTTATACTCTTCTATTTTATTTTTTCTTCTTCTGTCTTGTTCATAAATCATGGGAGACTTTATTTAATGTCATCGTCGTGGTTGTTGACGAGATTACAAAAATACTTTCTCTGCCACATCCATTACGTCGAGGGTGACACGTTAGCAGAGTGGAGAAGAAACTACTGGAAAAATAAATATTACATGGGTGGAAGTTGTCATCAGACGAATGTTTCCTTCTGCACTCGTCTATCATTTTACCCAACTTCAAAGCTTTGCGACAAATCGACAATCATGACCGACAACCAGTATTTTCTTTTGTTGTTAAGTAGTGTATATGTAGCGATAGTCGTGTGCCAAAAAGTTTTTAAAAAAAATAGTATTTCGAAAGTTGAGCTGTCACACGAAGCGCGTATTTGTTTATTTTATCACGCCTTCCTTTTTAAAAAAGTTGACTTTGTGATAAAAAACAACAACTTTTTTTTGGTTTCAGAAAGGTAAGAGAGTTATTTTCATCTAAGTTTATTTATATAGAATTGGTTAGATATATTATAATACTTTAATTAATTACGGAAGGTGCTTTAAAACAAAGCTATTTTACCGTTGAATCCAACGGTTAAGTTTTGGTGCGAATCGCTTGAAAACAACTAGCACATGACGTGTTCGAATAAAACTGCGGCACGCGAGTATTGTTATAACTCGTGCATCACGTGACCAGTACGTTTTCAACGAGTCGCTTCAAACCGAGTGATTTACATTGAATTCGCTATGTTTTCGCGGTTGAATCGCAGGAATACGTGCTTTTCTCAGCACGTTTTCAATGAATCGCTTCAGAACAACAAGCTATGAATTCGCTAGGTTTGGAGGC
Organism: Cryptops parisi; assembly: GCA_034695005.1. Classification (NCBI taxonomy): domain Eukaryota; kingdom Metazoa; phylum Arthropoda; class Chilopoda; order Scolopendromorpha; family Cryptopidae; genus Cryptops; species Cryptops parisi. The sequence continues at coordinate 12,641 of JAQIWH010002775.1, read as the reverse complement.
TTTGTATTTTTTATAAAATATCATTATAGATTTTTTTTAAACATAATTTTTTTTTGTGTACAGTAGAAAGTACAACTTATATGAAATAAAACAAGTTTTTCGACAAAATCGCGAATGTCCGAAACTCAAATCGCGAATGTTGAGCTGACGCAAGTTAAGTTGCAAATAAAACAAAGTGGAAATTTTTGACAATTTTAAATGTATATACTGTACTAAGTTATATACATACATACATAGGCAGGATTATAAATGGGGTGTTTTGTCACTGTTAATGGTGTATCGCACATATTGCGAGCATGCGCAACGGGTGTCGTGTTCTGGAATGTGTCATTAAAAGAGGCGCGGAAATGACACTTACTACCCTCAACTTCTCATCTATCAAAATAACTGTCGATAACGTTTATTACACAAAATGTCAAAGTATACATACGCCGCATTTTTTTCTCTTTAAATATCAGTTTTCAATGGAATGGAATTATTGAATATGAAAATTTGTTGTGGTTATTAATTTATTATAGGAGAATTGATTTTAAAACAATTTCTTTCTTGGTGCGAGATGACAATTTTTGGTTGACATTGTTTTTATAACTTGGGATTTGTTTTAATCTCATTATGTAGGCAGCAATCGTCGGATAACAACAAAGATGAGAAAACGAAATTGAAAACCGCCGAAACACTACTGGCTCACAAGAAGATCTATCAACGCCATCTTAGAACTTTACAACAGAACGCTGTTGCAAAAGACATGTTCCAAAGTATGAAAAAATGTTTATTTACAAACTTTTTCTTTTGTCTTTTGAATTAAAAGAAAATATTTTGGCGCTAAATTCAAATTTTGATGTTGGTTGCATGAGAATTGGAAATTATTTAGTGCCGGATAACTGATACCTTTTTTCTTTCCTTTTAACGATCATGAGAAGTTTTGTTTTTGAGGCCCCAAATAGTCATCATCAGTCTCTCCGACATCATCCAAACAGTCATTTTTCTGACGCCAAAATGTCCGTACCACGTGATCGAACAGCTTTGTGATTGATTGACTGATGTCTCTTGGAAATGTTACCGATTACGAAGTAGTACGTTCACGTGCTAAAAACTGGTCATCAGAAAAATGACTGTTCGGATGATATCGGACAGACAAGATTGATAGTAAAATTTGACCTTTAGTTTGCATATTATTTGGCGCCAATTCAGATTTTCAATTGATGACGATTACATGTGAATTTCTGTTGCATGGAAACCCAGATTTTTGATTGCTGTATAACCAAGTGTGCACGATTTTTTAAACGAGAAGTTTAAAAAAGTCGTTTACTTTACAGCTGGGTTCTGAAATGTAACTTAGGTGAAGTTTTTTTATTGCTCAAGGTTATCGCAGCAAAGTTTTGCGGTTTCCAACACCGGAAATGCTACGAACGATTCTTCCTTACGTCAACGATCGGATCCGGAAACGACGTTGTTTCGCCGATCGCGAACTCGACGCCGTGATGTTAGAACGCGAACGTTACATGGCATCCTCGTCCGATTGGACCATGGTTCGGCTCAATTCGTCCATTTCGACGCCATTTTCTTCCTCGTCTTCGTCGCCATCTTCTTTATCGTGTCGGGAAGTCCTTTCTCGTTACTACCCCCATCACAATCCTTACTTCATCGAACTCGTGCTGCAAGGCTGCGCAGGCGATTGGCGGAAAATCCACCAACAACTTTCTTCCGCGCCTGTGCATACCGGAAGTTGTTCCACGACCGGAAGTGATGCTCATGAAGCGTACAAATTGAACTGCCCGTGTAATCGTTGCTCACCCCATCATCATCATTTAGTATCGGAAGCGTGTCCATGTTGTTTGTACCCTCCAATGTACGCCACCGGAAGTGATCGATCCACTCAAAATGGCGGGTGTTGCGAAGAAGAAGAAGAAGAAGAAGACGACATTTCCACGAAACAAGAGCTGAAGAAGAAGAAACTCAAAGAGGCTGAAAAGACAACTAAAAGAGCGATTCCCTTTTCAGTGGAATTTCTTATTGGTAATTAGGCTTAGATAATAATTTAGGCTTTAATTTTGTTTTGGAACACTCCCATAAAGATGGCGGCTCCGTGCCAAACGTTTCGTTGAAAACACTTACCGCCTTTATAAAGATCGATAAGTGGTTTATCAACGTTGATAAGTATACGCAGTATTTCAGTATATTGGTATTTATACTGGGTACTATTTTATGTAGGTATGTTGGAATAATATTATTTTTTAAATCGTTCATCCCACCGCTTATTAGTCGACCATTTTATTATTTCATTTTGAGTGTGGTGAAATATTTTTTAACGTTAAATAAAGCTCATAATATATTACTAAATATATATATTATGTGAGAATTATGTATATTTTTTTTTCAGTATAATGTTTGTGTTTTTTCTAAGTTATGTAGTTTTTATGAAGCTCCTCGGATCGATGATCTAAATACCTAATTTCTCACCATTATTCGTTCTATGCAAACTTCTACGCACAATGTCGTCGTTTTACATTGTTCATAGAGCCGCTGGGTTACTTCTAAAATAGTTCAGGGGGTGCAAGGATATACTTCAACTTTACATTTTATCGACAATTTATCGATTTTTCACAAAACTTTCTATCGATATATCGATATTAGTATCCACTTTGATTTTGCGTACCACCTAACTTTTTTTAAAAAAAAGCACTGGTTACATTTATTGTTGTGTTAAAGCCTACTATGAACGTATTACACATAAATACTGGTATAACGTGAAATACTCGTAGAACGAATTGCTGCTAATGGTGTTCACATGCGATGTCGCGTCACGAGGGATATTGGGTATTTAGATCATATTGGAAGAAGTTTTATAAACCTCTTACATATACAGTAGTAGCTTCGTAAATAATAAGCTGGCGTACATTTATATATAAGCTAATAAATAATAGATCAGATTTAAAAAGTTGTTTACACAACGTTGTGAGCACTTTCAGGTACTCTATTATTTTCATTTTTTTTCTTCCAATACAGGGTGGTCGACATATATTCGAGAAATGTCGATTGTTTTCACTCCTATGAGCTTCGATTCACAACCAAAGGTACGTACGAAGATTTATTATTATTATTATTTATTTTTTCATAAAACAATTTTTACAAATCGATATTAACAAATAAACATTATACACTTCATATGAGTTTTATTTGTGAGTGAGTTTGTGATGAATTGTGCACGTACTGCCATCTACAGACGTTTATGAGAATACACTGTACGTACTGTACGAGATGCAGTGCCTCGAGAATAAAGGAGGCACTGACTAGATGATCACCCTGGCGTAACATACGTCACCTACCGGCGGCTTATGTTAACGCCGCCTACGGAGGCGTGTGTTAGCTTTGTGAACATACGCTGTCTAGCGGCGGCGAATGCTTCCCGTGGATATCATTGTTTACCCTGGTTGCTATAATAAACCTGCGTGGATTTAGAACGTGGTACATACGTTAGAGAAATATATATCTGTACATGAAGATAGTGCAACGAACCAAAAAACAGAACGAGAACCGCATAAAATGAGAAAGTAAGTCTTTCGTAAAAATCAAATTTCAATTTCGTAAGTCCAATTTAAAAAAAAAAATAAAATTACATTTAAATAAATCAAAATTTTTAGAAATTCAAAACCTCGCATGAATCAAATAATTGAATGTGCAAATCGAAATTCGCATGAATTAAAATTCGTATAAATCGAAACGTGCAGAAACCAAAAAATGAAATTACTGTACTCAAAACACGCATAAATTGAATATCGAATGACTCAATAAATTGTATAAAAATTTTAAATTGCATAAATCGAAATTCGCGTAAATCGAAACACAAATTTTTTTTTTGCATTATGTATGTACAGTACATACATACAGTATATCTGTATATGACAGCGTATGAAGAAAAAGCATTTGCAGTGTGCCTGTTTTTAGATAGCGTTCGCTTTATTTAAAATAAATGTAGCCGAAGTTTTCAATCGAACGAGCACTTTTAAAATGTGTACGAGTTGACGAAAAGTCTCCAAAACGCCTTTAAAACACGTAACCAACATTATTTTCATATCTTAGTTTATATTGATCTTGTGACGTTAATGTTTGATATTAACTAAATATGAACTTTAAGAAGTTTTATTTTTTAATGTACACTACAGTACAACAACGCAATTATTAACACCGAACATTTGGTCGTTATGGGAATAGAAACATCTGGAGTAAAAATCTTTGTACTGTTGTGTTATTATTTTTTTCTTCCGGATCTGTTATTCTATTGTGTTATCTGGAATTGTTGTTGGGTTTACTTTAAAGATGGCATTCTTTCACATCGCGTGCGATTTATTCATGAAGCAGTAGAAAGTGGTTGGTTCCTATTTAAGCTATCGAAAACACAGTCCTTAATAATAAACTCCAACAAACGTCGCACCGTGTCAGTGTCATTTGAATATTTTAAAGGGTTCCTCTCCAACTTAACCCCTTCTTCACACAACGGATAATTGTCCGAATTGCAGCTAAGATAACAACAACAAGATGGTTGCTTTACAACTAGAAAATCCATTATTACAAGGTTAGTATACAATAGTAATCATTATGTTACAAGTATAATCCAGGCATTGTATAAAATACCTAACCTTTTTTTTGATAACTTGTGAAATTAGCAGTGGAATAGTGTTTATTCAAAAGTTTGGGTTAGGTTTAAATGTAGGCTTAATTTTTTTTATAGAGAAATTATTATCTAACCAAAATATTCTATACAAGATGTTATTTCATACTTTACCAAAAGGCATTGTATACAATGCCTGGATTATATACATTGCCGATGACATATAGAGAGGGTGAGGCAGAAGTATAGCTAAATATAGCGAAAACCATTAGTGGTATGAAAATTATGAACTGTATATCGGTCATGGGTTATCCAATGACGTCACTGAAATAACGTTGAAACTTTTTAGGTTATCCAATTATTAACTTTCTTAATATCCATCTCACGTCCCATATGTGATTTAGAAAGATGAAGGTATTCAAAAAATAATGCTGAGGCATCAAACATCGAAAATCGACCGGTAAAAACGGAAGTTACAGGCGAAAGAAAAACTGTGTTACAAGGAAACAAACTCAGGGGTAGCTACAACAACATGACCTACCTAAACAACGGAGATACGGAAAAGTGGTGAGAAAACTGATGTATGTGTTAATACATCAGTCTAATAAGCGTTCCCAAAACTTTTTCACCACTTTCACTAATACATTGTCAACTAGGGTTATATTTGTTGTAGATGCCTCTGCTAGCGTTTCTGTAATACCTTAATTCTTTCGTTTGTAACTTCCGTTTTTACTGGTCGATTTTCGATTTGTTTCGTGCGTTGGCATTATTTCGTGAATACCTTAATTCACATATGGGGTGTGAGAGGCTTATTAAATAGATTGATAATTGGTTAACTTTGAATACAAGGTCACTTTTGATAACGTCATTGGATAGCTCTATGGCCGATATACATTGCAATATTGTACTGTTGTTCATTCAGAATTTTCATACCACTAATAGTTTTCGGAATATTTAGCTGTGACCAGAGTTTTGCCTCACCCTGTATATTAGTACAGTACCGTACTGTACATGTTATAGACTTACCGTATATATGGTTAACTGGTTTGTTGCACTTGAGTTTGTATCATAAAACTAAATTATTTATCAGTAAAATGTTGAAATGTGGGTAAAAGTTTTCCAAATGGTATCGTTATAAATTAAAGTTTTAATATCCAACGAAGCGTCAAGCGCGGTAGAAACGCAGCTTGAATTAACTGTTTGTTGACATTTGTCGACAGATGTTGCAACACCGAGTGACATAATGACTGTGGTTGGATCTTGTTTTATTATTAATGTTAAAAGGAGGTTAAAACAACGTGAGGTTTAAATTAGGAATCCACCCTGATGATGATGTCAACTCGGTGTATGATTTTACTTAGATTTTCATCATTTTGTTAAGGGGATCCGGACATTGTCAATCATTCATCCATTTGGGGTTTGAAGAAGATGGGTCAACAGGAAAAAAAAAGGATTATGTCCGAGACAGTTGATTGATTTCTTTCGGAAAACTGAAAACAGAAATTGGTAAAATTGATGATAGATCACCTAAAGTATAAAGAGAAACAACAGCAAAAGAAATCATTTTCCCAGAAGTAGGTGTATAGATCCCGTAGGTAAGATTATTAAATTTTTTCATTACTGGAAAAAGGGAGGGGGGTGAAAATTTATTCAATAAATTGAAATTGACTTTCCAAAAGTTAATATACCCTGTACAATGTTTGGCTTTATATTTAGCTCAATGTTGTGATACTATAATAGAGCAGGGTAACCTGTTTTATTTGGGCACGTGCAGAATCGCTTGTTGTCAATTCGTTTTAAACAATGTTTAGTGCAGAAGTAGAATTGAGTTTTAAACTATGAGCACGTGCAGAAGTAGTGTTGGTGAATGCATTTTTTCAATAATGTTCACGTGCAAAAGTAGTATCGGAAATTGGGATTCAAATTGAAGTTCAAACAACGTGCACGTGCAGCAGTAGTAGTGTCAAATTGGTTTTAAACAATGAACATGCGCTGACATAGTGTTGGCAATTGCATTTTTTAATAATATCCACGTGCAAATATAGTACTGTATTGCGAATCGGGTTTCAAACAACGTGCACGGTGCACGTGCAGCAGTAGTATTGTCAGTTGGGTTTTAAACAATGAGCACGCGCAGTAGTAATAAATTGAATTTTGCAATAATGTTCACGTGCAAAAGTAAAGTAGTATTGCGAATTGAGTTGTAAACAACTAGCACGTGCAGTAGTAGTAATGCTGCCAATTGGATTTTAAAGAATAAACACCTGCCGAAGTAGTAATGTGAATCGGGGATTTAAACAATGAGCACGTGTAGCAGCAGCATTGGCAATTGAATTTTAAACATTGAACACGTGCTTAGCGTTGTGAAGTTTGGCTTATAGCTTGTACTGTAAAAAAAAATTGCTGTTTTTTTTAATTCAAACCTTCTTCTTTTTCTTCTTCTTCGCCTTCTTTCTCGTGGAAGATCAAAAACTGTTATTTATGTCCAAAAGTGAACATAGCTTCTCTTTAATAGCGAGGCTTCAATGAAAATCCATAACACTCCATAGCACTAGTAGTAGGCTATAACAACCACAACAACTTGCAAACTAAACATCATCTAGTTTTTAGCGCCGATCCATATTTCCGCTATAAGAAGATTGATGCTAACCGATGTTAAATTGTGTTTCGTTCGCCCTCTTAATTGCGCCTCAAACGCGATTAATTAACTTAAACTGATTTAATAATGAAAAAAAAAGCGACACACGGTGAATTGAAGGTTAGCGTTTCGCTCGTCAGAAGGTAGTGACGTCATACGTAGCAGACGACGAGTTAAAAGGTGTTGCCCGTAGCAACAAATCACACGATGAACGAGGAACTGCAAAATCCCCAACAACTTCACATTGATATCAAGTGGTGTCGAAGGAGCACATGGATGTTGTTATCAACCAACGAGGTGAGTAAGTTGACACTGGTTTATATTTAAAATGAATGACAATCTTGCTAGTCATAACATCTTAGGACCTATATCTAGTTTGGTTTGAAAAGGGAATGTCTGAAAATTAACTTTACAACTTTTAGTATGAAGGTAATTTTTGAACACCCTGTATCATGACTTTTGAATTACCAGGAAATGGAAGGATATTTTTTATCATGAAATACAAATTAACCAATTCTTTTTTTTTGGTGCATAATTATTCACAAAATAAAAAATAAAAACACGTGTAAAAATATTGTGACTAAAAAAGCGAGTGTTAAAAAATAAACCGGATTTTCACTCGACGCAAAAACGTTAACCTCTGTAGTTTTCACGTCAAACAAAATCCGGTTCAAATTTGAACAGCGTTTCATCATTCATAGATGAATTCGTATTGAATAATATACACGTGTGACTGTGTCAATTATATCTAGCTGTGCCTGACGTGTTGCATATTACACACAACAAACTTTGTACAGGGTGAACCACTAACAGTCATTGAAATTTTTGTTTATGGCTATTGGTTGATGAATGAATATACAGTATTTAAATGTATTTTTATTATAATGTTATTTATATTAGCTTTACTTGTAAGTGAGTGAGTTTGTGAGTGAACCAAGAATTAGACGTATATTGCCATCTACACTCGTTTATGAGAATATATTGTATAGCTCAAAAGCCCAAAACCGCATAAGTCCTTCGCATAAATAAAAACCGCGTAAGTCCAATGTGAAAAAAAAATCGCATATGCTGTATAAATAGATAAATCGAAAATCTCAGAAACCAAAAATAGAATGAATCAAAACTCGCATAAATCAAATGTCGAATGAATCAACAATCGCATAAATATAAATTCGCATAAATCAAAATTCACATCAATCGAAACGTGCCGAAATAAAAAAAAATGTAATTCCTCAAAACCCGCATTGATTGAATAACCGAATTACTCAAAAAATTGCATAAGTATTAAATTCGCATAAATCGAAACATGCAGAAATCAAAAATGAATTTTTTTTGCATTATGTATGTACATACAGTATATTTGCACATGACAGTACGGTATATAAAAAAGTATGCTTGAGAAGCATTTTAAATTTTTTATTATAGCTTCACTTGTGAGCGAGTTGTGAGTTGTGAGTTTCTACATACAAAAAACAAGACTCGATGAATTTTCATGAATGAGGCGTCTATGGATTCGTCTTAATCTATCGAGTGACACTGACTATATGGCGTCAATGAAAAACCAACATGGCGGACGCTACATGCCATATATCCATTATTCCTTAGACCCTCCTACAGGCTAAATGGCGCGATGGAATTTTTTGATGTGTCCGTGGATTCGTCTAGTCTCACGAGTGTCACTGCCGATATGCTGTTCATTAAAAAACCAATATATGCCAGTATATAAAGAGTGTGCTTAAAAAAATAAACTTTAATTTGTAAGTGATAATTCAGTGTCATTATGAACCTACGTCTTGTATGTTGTATCATAATGCCATAGAAATATTGACATCATAAGTCCTTTGGTGCGCGACTTTTGACCCGCTTTGTATAATAATAATAATAATAATAATAATAATAATAATAATAATAATAATAATAATAATAATAATAGCTTCTCTTTACCAATCATTAGAGTGATTATAATGTCAAAAGCGATCGATTCATTTTTCACCGTAGTATTTTTCTTAACGCTATCTGAATATAATTTATTATCCTATGAAAAACGCATTAGCGTGGTAATTGCACGATTATTGATTCGAAACCACTTTTTTAAAACATGTATGGAATATTATAATAGTGAAAGCGAAGAGAAAGGAAAATCATTTACCATCGTCATCGTCGTTGCAACACTGACGTAATTAGTGTCACACGAAAGTTGACAGACAAGAATTATGGTTGCAAAATTCGGAATTGTTCATAATATGTTGTTGCGTTTTGTTTGTTTTTGGAAAAAGTGATATTTACAGCTTCTTGTCTTTAATGTAAACTTACGTCATTGTGGGGTAAAAAAAGTTGAGTTAAACATAACGTGGGTTTGGAATATTCTATTTTATATATATACATTAGTTTTGTAATCAACCAAAGATTCGTTGAACTTTGAGCTCGAAGGGTATTTCAAGTGCTTTTAGTTTTCAAACGTTGCCAGGTTGAGTTTATGTCTATGCTCGATGATTAGATTAGGAAATTGAAAAACAAAACACAACCGATATAAATAAACATACACATTTAAATCTACAGAGTGTCCTGTAACGGCCCTCTCTCACAAATTATGGTTTACATTATTTTTTACGGTGTGTTAATTAAAATTGACGAGTTGGGTGGATTAACGGTGTAACTCTAAAAAATGTAGTTTTGAGAAAAATGGGAAAACATTTCTGGTACCACCAAATATATGATTAACAAAAATAATATCTGTCCACTGTCTTATAATAGAAGGAAAATGAACAGGTTTTGCGAAAAAAATCTGTTAACTTTAGTTGACGAACTTCAAGTTACGGGTTAATTTTAAAAATGCAATCACGCCGTTATTCCAAATATCATGCTAATTCATAAATGCATTGACGCCGTTTTTTTTAAAGATCGGTATCTTTTGCATGGTTTTGAAAGTGAAACGAGCGAGTGAAACTACCAGGAAATGAAGTGAAGTGACAAAAAGAAAGAAATCACAAAAAAAAATTTCAGATTTACAATTAGTCGCGTTCTATAAGTCTTGCTCCAAGAAGTACAAATTATTGGCAACCCAATGTTTTTATGCTATAGACATAGAGTATAGACTGGTCTAAAACGATTCAATAAATGCATTTCATAAGGAATAACGAAGTAAATGGATTTACGCAAGATTTGTTTACACTCAACTTCTCAATTCAAAATTTACGTAATTTGCTTCATTATAAAGATACTAGACGATTGCCCTGGCATAACATACGCCACCTACCGGCGGCGCATATGATGTCACGTGCAAGCATTCGGTGCATGTGCCAATTGTTCACGTGCTGCATGTGCAAGCAATCGGTGCATGTGCCAATTGTTGTAGATATTTTCAAATTTGAACAATCCAGATCCCGTAGATTTCATGGTTGCTATAGTAAACCTGAGTGGATTTAGAACGTGGTGAAGATATAGAATATATATATATGAAGAAGATTCTGTAATACACGGTGCATTGTTTTATTTAATCGCATGCTTACTATGAATATTATAAATTTGAGTGATTTATTACACAGAAATTGATCCAAAAGTTAGGGCTCGTGTAAGTTGTCAAGCTTTCGTTGTAGCAAAAGCTGTGATATTTCATTTTGCTTTTTAAATGTCATTTTATTTTGATGTGTGTCTACGATGTGATTCCGAATTTTCTGAACTATATCGTTTATTTTAGTCACAACGAGTGTCACATTTTGAATTGCGTGCATTTGGACATGACAACTGTCTCAAAAAACAAACAAACAAACAAACAAATCGCAAGTTTTACCAACTAACTTACATATCAAAAAAAGAGGACCACATTTTTATATCTAAAACTCTAAATCATTATTGTAATAATATTTCCATGGAACCATACTTTTGACTCACCCTGTATATAAGGATACTGAAATAAGTTCAAATAAGCTATGTATTTATTTTTTTTTTGCAGCATGTGGATTTCTGGTGTTAATTTAATAGAATTGGAAGCTTCGGTTAAAATCGGTTGGAGGTTAAATGGTTTTTTATTCTAAACACGTAGTTCACTTATCAATTAAGGTTTCTTCTTTGTTGGAACCAAAATGGCGTTAACAAAAAATACGGGGCGTTTTCTTCTTTTTTAAAGGAGACCTATACTTTGATACGTGTCAAAATACACATTATTTTTAAGATGCACTTCAAAACCATTTTTTCAATAAAAATTGATATGTATTTTGTTATTCCGTTTCGCGTTTATTTTTCACAAATGAAATTTCTATTCTATAAAAAGAAATATTCTTAATAAAAAAACATAACCATAATAATAATAATAATAAAAAAACACAAAATTTTGTGTTATTTTTTTTTATTGCATTTTGTTATTATTTATTTAAGACTAATGAAATTGAAATGCGTGAAATTTTATCGGAATAAAAATGAGAGTCGATTAAAAACTTTAAAAAACTGCAAAGGGGGGGGGGTATGCGATGTTAATTAAATTGGTATAAAACATTTGCTCAGTTCAACGAGGCGATGAGTTTAATTGAGTTGAAAGATAGTTTGGTAATTAAGATGTTTTTTCTAACTTCCGGTTCATTACTTTTATTCGATGAAAAGAGGATAAATAGTGGAAAAGGGAATAATTAAACAAGAGGGTTTTAAACTTTCATTCTCTTCTCCTCACACTCCAACTTAATCCACTCGAGCGTCGAAGTTTAATCCTTGAAGCCGGCGCCGACCTAAGAGAGATCATCAATCCGATTAATTGCACTCTATGAAACTGTTTACACTTCTCAACGTGATTTTAATACCCGAATAATGACAGTTGTTCTTTTATTTTTTTTTAAGTGGAATGGATTTTCGTGTCATCTTTTTAAATAAAGAGCTTGTTCAAAATCGAACCGGATTTTGGTCGACGCAAATAAGCTTGCCACTAGTGTTAATGCGTCAAACAAAAATCCGGTTAATTTTTTAAAATGTGTTTTTAAACAAAACGAAACAAAATAAAATAAATAGTATTCGTTGTGAATTAGTTTATTTTAATTTTCTAAAAATAGCAAAATGTTAGAATCACCCTGTACGTTTTGTTCCCAGTTCTATTGTATCTTCAAAAGGCTAGTAATCTTGAGAGACCTTTGTCAACATCTTACGTGAGGACAAACATATTGATATGTTTACAATCAATACTAAGCTATGAAGAGCTTGGGTGGGTGTGTGTGTGTGTGTGTGTTTGTGTGTGATAACACACGTTATAGGATTTCAAGGTAACAACAAGTACATAAAAAAAATTTCAAGAGGTATATAGAAAAAGTGCCAAATTCGATTTCAAATCTTAAGGAAGAAAGTTTTGTGAAAAAAATCGATTAAATGTAATACGATACGGTATATGTGAGTGTGTGTATTTATATATATATG
>JAQIWH010002774.1:0-22778 GCA_034695005.1 Cryptops parisi | reverse complement strand
CTCTGACTTTGAGGATTTTGCTATGATTATGGGTGGAGCTGCAGCGATGACTCACGATGTGCATCTTGGAATTACGGGCTGCCGGTCAGAACATTTTTTCCTTTCTTTTACACCTTGAAGTTTTAATTTATCATGTATTTTCGAGTAGGGAAGTCTAAATAATGAAATAATTTTTGCTTTTTTTATTTTAATTTTTTTTTTTAATAACATACTTTTTACAAGCCAAGTGGATACTTTGAATTGTATTTTGGAACGGTCCATTTTAATTTGAGGGGAATTGAAGTGAATTTGTTTCATTTGAACACGTGGCAAGGGTTAAATTTTGCGAAAACTTAGCATAAATAAAAATCACATATATCGAGATTCTCATAAAATAAAAACACTACAACACACAATTGAGGGGCTTTGGGCAATATAACGATAAGCTCTATTTACAAAATTGTTCAGGAGAGCCGATTTTCCGATGAGAAACTCTATAGAGTACCATACTACAAGTATGTTACCGTCATCTTAATTACAATTAAGTACCATCATTTTGTTATAGCAACAAGATGATTGTCTATATTATGCTGCATTTTTCCGGAAAATACAAAAATTTGTAAAGTAACTAGCTAGAAACAGTACTGAGGGACAGTTTGATGTACAAATGTCATCTTTGAAAAAAGTGAGCCTTATCACTATATTTCCCGAATCTCTTAAATTTCTACCTGTAGAAGAAAAGTGTACATTGTAAAAAAAAGTTACCCTCAAGAATCGCATAATAGCGAAGTTGTTGTGATAATAATTTTTCTCGTCGCATAATAGGAAAATAATCGCATTAATACTTAATTCGCATAAACTCGAGGGTTGCTTATAGTAATGAAACAAATGGGCGCTTGAAGCAACGTTTAATTTGCTTCAACTTTCCCTTAACATAAAATGGACAATCCCAGTAACAATTTTTTTTTTTTGAAGAAAAGCGATGCGGTTCATCGTTTATAATTAATTCTTAAGATTGTAAAACTTTATCTGTCATGTTTTAATTTCTTTTTCTTCCTCCTTTTTTTTCTAATTCTCCAGAAAGTAACTCACGCGAGACATTACAACTTAGTACACGAAATGCATTACCTTCTTTAAAAGGATTAAGTGGAAAAGAAGGAAGAAAAGAAATCGTGGTTCCTCTTCCTCTTCATATATATATATATATATATATATAAATAAATATAAAAAGAAAAAAAGGTCTTGAATGGAAAAGTCGATTTTGTTGACAAAAGGCACAGCTGTAGATTGGTGGTTCCCGAATAAGATGACGAATTAGAGATAAGCCAAAAAAAAAAGTTGTGCAAAAAAAAATATATAAATAATCCCGATCGATTTTTGGGACTGGTGATTGATGTTTTCAGGAGCTTCGGGAGCGTGAATGAATTGGAAGAAGAAGAAAAGAGTTAGAAGAGAAAAAAGAGGAAGAGATGTGATGTTTAGTTCACCTGCGTTGACTGCCACCTGACGACGTGACGTCATTGAAATGCGCGACTCTTCCACGTGCGATGACGTCATTGACGTTCCTTCCCGTTTGTTATTTTTTTTATCCCTACTTCTCCCGATCATGTGATGGGATTGCAATGACAAGTGAATCAACCCCTTCCTTTTTCGTGGCTTCTTCTGCTTCTTCCCACACACACACATCGGTGGATGGTGGTGGAAACTGGCATTCTCAATCCTGTCATCATCATCATCATCATCATCATCTCTACCACCATCTTCTCCATCCCTGCCATTGCTGTATTCTTAAAAAGAGCCTTTCAGAACATCAACAACAACAACGTGAGGGGGAAAAATCCATGTTTATTTTTTTGTGTGGTGGTAGAGAAAACTGGAGAATTGGCTGTGGCGATAAGTAGTATGTTTGATACGGTGAGTGACAAAAAATTTTACCATTTTCTTAAGGTGTTAAGAATTAGAAAATAAAAAGGAAAAGAGAATTCTGGTGAATTAAGGTGGAACGATAGGTGCCAAAAAAATTAGTTAAAAATGATATGAGGGGGTATAAAAAAAGGGGGGGGGGTGTGTGAAAGGGGCCAAAATGTGTGTATGTCGCATGCTCTAGGGATGGTTGTTGACATGACACGAGAGAAGGGTGTTATGTGTTTGTGTGTGTGTGTGTGTGCAGAAAGTGGTTGGTAGTTGTGTCTCTTCTCACCGATGTTGACATGCCAAGTAGATTGTTGGGTGATGTTGACACGGTGAGTTTAGTGGAAAATGAATCATTAACACGTAGTTATCTCGTCGCATAATATGGATCGTAAATTTGCGATGAGTTGAACGTTCGAAATGTGGTTCCTCTTCAAATATATCGTTTCACCACATGGTTTAAAATAATGCGGCTTTTTTTTTATATATGTATTGAAAATTATTTATATTGGACACAGAGTAAATATTGAACGAATGTTTCGTGTGTGTAAGTCATTTCTAGTTAAAATGTCAATTTAAGACCCATTGTATCGTTGGAAAGTCCTGCTTTAAAAAAGCATCGATTTTGTTGCTGTGAGAGATAAACTTGATTTACCTTTATTTCAGCCGTGATTTTTTCTTTTTGCTTCTATTAACCGAATGAGTATCGGAATTTCATGTATTATAATCCGAACTTTAAAATAAAAATTTAGTAACGTTTATATTTTATTTTGTTTTATATTGGTGACTTATGGATTACTTTCCGTGAAAAAATTGGGAAATTTTTCTTATAAATAATAAGCTTAAAGTATAAATCAAACTAGAATATAGAATTTACGTAAAATTTTTATGTTTTCGTTTTTATGAATTAAGTTTAAAATATAGCAAACTTGAATATAGCATTTATGTACTTAATATTAATATTTTATCAACCTCTTTTATTTAACTTACTCTTAGGTTAAAATGATTCAACATCTTTGAGCTCTGTTTTTGGTACGTTCTCGATGACCTAGAGAGCTGAAATTTTGAATATAAGCTGGGTTCGTGAAACATTTTGTTGGATAAAATTTAGACTGATCAATTCTGAGATTTTGTCACACGAAGGGTCTGTTTTTTTTTTCGAAAATTGTTTATTGACGATGATGTCCACATTTTAAGCCACTGCACATTTGAAGGCTTGCCCGGAATAACGTTGCATGTAACAATTCATAGTTTTGAGTAAATGGCAAAAGAAGTATTCAGCAACACATTGATTGTCACTTATCAGGTACCCAATTTCGAAGTGATATATGTGTTTTAGGTAGGTATGAGTTTGTTTATTGACAGCACTAGCTAGGCCCATATATGAGGCAGTTTTCCACAATAATATCAATATCGAATTTTTGTAACATACAATGTTATCCCAATTATTGTACACAAAGTTAAAGTGTTTTTTTTCGATGTATAGTTTCATATCATGTACTATTACATTATTACGTGAGCAGCTATTCATTGTTGAGAACATAAAACTGATCTACCGAAATAAACACTTAACCTATTTCAGACAAAATTATATTTCCAAGCGTTTGTTTCAGTAATTACGAGGTTGTAAAAGATGTTATCAAAATACGCAGTTTTGTTTCAATTATTTGTTTTTATTTATTTTGTTACATGTTATATTGACTGAAAAAGTTTTTGTAAGGGTTATACAGTATCTAAAGTATCAACTCTCCATTTACGAACGTTTGATTTATGAACATTCGCTATAACAAATTCATACAGATATCTTGTTTTGTTTTTCTTATTGATTTAATATTTATAAACCTAAAGCATAAATACCTCGTAATAAAAAGTATGATATATAGGTTATATCATGTTAAGTACATGGATTTAATGCTTGAAAAACGCTGCTAACTTATCTACTATATAAGAGCCTAGGATGTTTTTGTATGTTCTCTTAAACTCAAATAACTAACTGTTTTTGTATGTAACGGAGTTTCAGAAAAATGGAAAAACTAAAGCTTTAAAAATTACGAGTTATGACATTTCATTGGACATTTAATTTTTTGGGCAAGGTTCATATGGAAAATTTTAGACTCGAAAATGGGTCTAGGGGTCTAAATAAATCGGTAGAATTTTGAAGGGGGAGAAAAACATTTGTGTTGTTTTTTGGTCATTTCTTCTTTTTCTGCAACTAAACCAAGAACCAAACTTCAGAACTAGTCAAAGGACGTCAAACACAGACTTTCACACTCGTGCAAAGCACGGGCTTTTAACTAGTACAATGTACGTATTTCAAAAGCTAAGGAATACATACGAATAGCGTAAACATATAACGAACAAAACGTACAAAGAACAACTTCTTGGAACGGAATTTGTTCGTAAACCGAAAGTAAACGATTATTATTTTATAGTTATTATTCGAATATTTTATTTTCAGCATTAAACAGTCCTCAAAGACCAAATTCAACAAGAAATTTTGTGATTACTATTGATTGGTTAATTAACTGTGCGATGATAATAATTGACAAGTGTGAATAAAAAATTAATGTTAATATTGTTTATTAATGGTTTTGCAAGCTTTCATCCAATTAACGTTGTCGGTTTTAACTAACTTTTCTCATAACACCGAGTGTGTTTTTGAAAATAAGTTTTGTGTACGCAGTGAAATAATCGGTGATCATTTTTCTTTAATGAGCTCATCGTTCACACTGATTCGATTATTTTAAGCGTAATAAATTGACATCAATTTTGCCATAAATCAAATAACGCGTAGATTTTGATTTGCTCAAACACCTGTGATAATTTGTTTTGTAATATTTTTTTTTTCAAAATTTGATTTGAACTTAAAAAAAAAACCGTTACACTAAAAAAATATGAATTCTAATAAATACTTAATATATTTTATACAGGGTGTTCCAAAATTAATGATACACTTTGACAAGGTCATAGCTAAGTAAAAAATAATAATACAGGAATGTGCTATTCATCAGTCGATGCAAAAAATCTACAAATTTCACATGTATTAGCGATTGATTGCACATGCGCTGCTAGGGGGCTTAACTGTAGCAAAATGGCGATCCCACAGTGTAGAAAGCTTTGCCAGGATTCACATACATAATACGAAAAAATTCATTTTTTGATTTCGATCTATGCAAAATTTGATTTATGAAAATAATTAATTTTATGCGATCGTTAAGTAATCCTATTTTTAATGTATGCAATTTTAAATTTATTTAGTTATACTGTATATGCGATTTGTTTAAATTGGACTTGATGCAGTTTTTTATTTATGCGAAGAAATTATGCGGTTCTCGTTTTATGCGGTTTTTTTTTTTTGGTAAATTGGACAAAACTGTAGATCGCAGTATACGTTCAATTCCCAGCTCACTCACTCACAAACTCACAAGTGAAGTTAATATAAAGAGTACGGTATAAACAAATTTTCAAATGGAATATATTATTACACATGTAGCTTCCATGTTTGAATTATAAAAAGTTCATCATCAATAAAATATGTTGGCACTAAAATGTGTAAAAATTGAAATTAAAAATTAAAAGATTTAAAAAAATTAAAATCACTTTGACTTGTAAACGGCTCATTTGTTACTTAGTTAAGGACTTGTCAAAGTGTAGCATTCATTTTGAAACACTGACAGTTTTTTTAATATTATAAAATATTAATAACAATTCAAATCAGCCAATTTCAGTAAAATATTGAAATTGGTATTTTTTTATATATATATTTTATTTTTTATTTAAAAATAAAAAAGTTGCTTAAATTTGACGTGTTAAGAAGTTATTATGAAATATGACCTTTGTAGAAAAGTAAGATTTAAGTCCTCTTAATCATACGGAGTGGTGATAAATATTTTACATGTTTTAATTAACGTGTCTACTACAAATTTAATTCCACGTTGTTTCCGACGGCATAAATGTTAAAGCTAAAGTACAAGAAAAATATGACCCCGTTTGAACATTTAGGTTTTATAATCTAGGTTTACATTTTTTATAATCTATGTGAAGTTATTGTTCAAGATTCATGCGGATAATGTTCTTGAACAGTAACTTTTTTTTTCTACAGTGTGGGTTGATTGACTATTTGATATAGTAAAGTGTTACAGTCGCTACCCCAAGCATTTTCAAGAAGAGGTTTTCATTGTTTTTATTTTCCTTTGATCGGGTGGCAGATGTACGGAATTGTACTCATTACGAATGGAAACGTAGGATGGGTTAGACAGCTGTTGTGGGCTACTTAAACGTTGGAACCCAATGGTATAGGCCAACTTAGTGTTTCCATAATCGTTTTTCGCACAATATTTTTATTTTATTTTACAATTCATCAGTACTGGTACCACAAATATTTGTTCTATTTTCAAAAAAAGGGGGTGTATCAATAAGCATTACAGATAACGCACCCCTTAGCAGAAAACGACAAAAGAAACGACTTGCACAGTATTTTGGTACAATTTTTTATTTAACTTGACTTTGTGGTTGTTTGTTTGTTTTATTCAACATATTTGGAATATTTTGATGCATTTTACACATAGACATTGCCTGTAAACAGTTTATTCTATTAAATTTTGACGGATCAATTTCAATTCCGAAATATTGACACAAGAAGCGGACTTTTTTTTCATAGAGTGTTGCTGACGATTAGAACCACATACTGAGTTTAGCCAGCACTGATGTAAATAAACAAAACATTATAATACATGCATATACACTTATCACATATAGTTTGTTCAATACATATAGTTTATCTGAACAAATTACTCGTTGGTGTGAATCCATCCTAATAAACACTTAACACAAATCAACAAAAAATATCTTTCTACGTGTCTGTTTCAAATACCTTTTTTGAAACATAGATACCTTTAAAATTCGATTTGTAAACTAAAGCGCAATATCACGCTAGGTTAAAAGGTTGTTACAAAATATTGTTTGTTTTAATAAGCATTGTACAAAGCACAGCCTTAAGCTGAAAACGAGGCTTGTATTTTTTTTTGTAGTGTGACGTCATGACAAGACTCTCGCCATTGTTGGCAGCATGTTTTGTTTGTTGTTTTTGTTTTTCTTTGTTCATCTGCGTTGAAAAAATTTTCAACGCGAATGGGTTTCTCGTTCGGTTGTGTGGACACAAAACAGACACGGTACACATTTTGAATACGCTGTGATGAAAAGTGGTTGTTAGAATAAGGTTGTTTTTTTGAGTAAAAGTTTTCGAAGCAACTTTTAAAGAATAGGTAAAATTCAGCGTTCGTGACGTCAGCATCTTCATTACGACGAACGTGATTTCGGGTTTGAACTTGTTTTTTGCCTGTTGTTGTGCTTTCAAAATGGTTCTCTTTGTTATGTTCGTGTATGGCGTTTAATTACAATCTTCGTTCATGTACTGTTTAATTACTCTGCAGTTATTATAGTGTGTGGGAATAGTGGCGAAATATCTTGTTCGATGATGGATAAATATATTTGGTTGAATTATGTACTATAAACTCCATTTCACATAAGCTGACACAGAATTAGCTTGAGGCAGTCAAGGGGCGAGCTAGGTGATCACTGTGTGACCACTGATCACACAGCAACTGAAACGTGTGAGAGGTACGCTCGTCAATCATTGGCTGATTCATTTAGCTTCTTCATAATTGTGCCAGCAATTCTGTGCCAGCTAATTTGGGATAGAGTATAGAAATTTTAAAAATGCATACAATGTTGAAATTTTAACTAGAAATAATTTACAGGTGTCATGTTAGTTTCCTAAAATTTGAGTAAATAGTTGATATTGGGTTGTTACTTATCATAAATAATGATTATTGGTTAACATCGGTTATTCAAACTAGTAAAAAGCCCATCAATCGACGGGTATCTGGTGACAACACTGAAAAACCGTTTAGTTGGATTTTAATTTGAATTGAGCCAATGAGCTATTAGTTAAATGAGCCAATCAGCTATAGGTACACACATTAGAAAATTATTATATATAATTTTATTTAGTGTGTAATTGCATTTTGAGAGTTCAATATGTAGCTGAATTCGCTTTAGATGTTCTTAGTGAAATAACATCTTAAGTGGGAAAACACAGGCAAATTTTCTTTATTTGTATAGCAACCAAGTAATTTTTACTTTAAAAAAGCCATTTCTCATGCATCTTAAACGAGTTTCACTGTTATTAATTACAAAATTTAATTTGTAATTATAATTAAGTATTTCTTAAAAACAACTGATTTTCCTTAAAAATATAATTTTTTTCTCTTATGAAACCAAAATCAACAACTTCCAACACGAAACAGTAATAAAAAAAAAAGTTATATGTTTTCTTCGAGTCACCCTGTAACGATTGATGTAAAATCATGTTTACAAGTAACTTTTCACCTCTACGGCCTAATTATGATGAAAAGAGAAAAAAACCTCACCATCATAAAGATGAACCGAGTTCATTGCCAGTCATTTATGGTTTTTAATGTTTGTTTTAGTGATTTGTTTGTTAGTTTACCCGACGTTTCTTCCCAGGGAGACTTTGCTAAGAGATTCAGTGGCGAGATGTTTTACTGCAGTCGTTGCTACTTTGACTTCGTTTTTTTACAGTGTTTGCAAGTGACTCCAGTAGATCACTTTGCAAATAAATCTGCAGTGGGTGGCTGCGTTTTATGTTCTCCCCACGATGCGAAAAACTAGCCAGTAGCAAGTCTTGCCGAGGACAGCTCGAAAAGAACGAGATAAACAGAGTTAAGACCCAAAGCATAGTGTTTCGGTGTATGGTAGGGGCACTTAGAACCGGACCCAGGTCTCCTTTTACACTGCTCCTGTCAGTTAAGCACGCATTACTTCAGTTACCCCTTACCTAATGCTGTTAGGCTCGTTTAATTCAATTAGCTCGAAGCTGACCTAATGCTAGGGTTTGTGTAGTAGTTGTGTGCCAAAGTTTTAGTGAAATGCTGATATAATAATACGAAGAGAAAAGACACAGTGGAAAAAAATAAGGGAATGACGTCATAAGAAATGTGTTGTTGTTGTTATTGTTTCTTGAAATAAGTGACAAAAAAAAAGGGCGATGTGATCAAATAAAAACGGAATGGTGGGATCAAATTCTGGACAATTGCCTGATTAAAAGAAAGATGTTTGTATAAAAGTTGTTGTTTTTTGTGCAAATATATACAGGGTTGACCGGAAAAACTGTAACCCATTTTCAAAGAACGATATCTTATGAACCGCTTAAACTAGGCAAAAACTGAAACTATTTAAATAAAAGCTCAATTCAATATATTTCTAATGATACATAATTCTATGCTTTGGCTTCCATAGTTTGCTTGCAAAGACCGCGCGAAAACATATTACCCTAAAAAAAAGCTGTAAATGATTTTACAAGTACAAAGGGAGTTCAGTGCATAACTGTTCAGTGAAAAGGTAAATAATAAGTGCTAAAAGGAGGATGAGTGAGTCAAGTTTGTGATACAAATATTATCCGGCTTTATTGATGCAGATTTACAAACCGATTCTGGAAAACCTTACTGTTGCAATAACGCATCATGAAAGCTCACTTAAGAAAAAAGATGGCACAAGCACTTCATTTCACTTACAATATTCGTTTAGAGTACCTTTTTTTACGCGACCAAACTATGTAAGTCATAGCATAGATTTATATATCACTGGAAAGATATTGAATTGAGTTTTCATGTAATAGTTTTATATTTCGCCTAGCTTAAGCGGTTCAAGAGAAATCGCTTTTTAAAAATTTGTTTTTTCGGTCCACTCTGTATAATTGTTTATTATTACACATTATAAAGGGCTTAAAGACTTTGTATGTGACTGTGTATCGTTTGGCTGAACTCGACATCCACTGAACCGGTTGGAAAAGAATCTTTATTGTTATTTTTTAAATATCTCCAGGAGTGTCGTAGGCCAATTTACATTGTGACCCTTCCTTTGGAGCAAAAAAAATTAAATTAATGTGGTGGAATTGTTTGGTGGCAGTCTGGTTGTCACTTAAATGTTTTTATATTAGTCATATATTAGTATATCTTATAATTATATATTTATATTTATATATTATATCTATTTATTATATCTATATATTATATCTATATATCAGTTAACACAAAATACTGTATGATAAGTAGTTTTGTCAGACTTTCCAACACATTGATACAGTTTTATCATGCTTTCCAGCACAGCACTGCTATAACTTGAGGCTTTCCAGCAAAACACAGCAAATTGCTACAGCTTAATTAAGCTTCCTAGCACAACACAACGCATTGCTACAGCTTTACCGTATCATGCTTCCCGGCACAACACAACTCATTGCTACAGCTTTATTATGCTTTCTAGCATAATGCAGCGCATTGCTACAGCTTTATCATTTTTCTCAGCATAACACAACTCATTGCTACAGCTTTATTAAGCTTTCCAGCACAACACAGCGCACTGCTACAACTTTAGACTTTTCAACACAACACTGCTACAATTTATCCTATGATCAACCCTTTATAGTAACGAAAGCCAAACGGTAGGAACTGGTGTATATTTTATTCAACCCGGTTATCCAAAGGTAGGCGTTTTTTATTATTTTTATTTTACATTTATTTTTATTTTTCATTTTTTGGTTTCTGCTTACTTGTTTTAGTTATCTTACTCAGGGGGTAAGCTTTAAGCCTTATTGTACTTCGTATACGTGGAATTTATGTAATAGATGGTAATATAATTTCACACAAGTACAATTCAACAGTTGATATTTTGAACTGTTTTGAACACCTTGTGTGTACATCTATTTTATGATTTTTAGTCTATACATCTTCTTTATTGATTTGTACATTAATTGGGCTTTTACTGATTAAATTTTGGACTCAAATTAAAACATGAATTTCAGCCCCTCAAAAGTAGTATTTGTGTACGGCTTATTAGTCAAATTTCTAAATTAAACTTTAAAATGATTTAAAATCTGTACTTTTACACGAGTAATATACAGTATTTCTGTGGTTGTATGCTGAAGTTTCAGTGAAATACTTTTATAATAATAAAATGAAAATACAGGAGAAGCAACAAAATGTAACAGCTGTTTCAGGAATGTTTTGCGATACGTGTATATAACCAATGCAAATAATATAATAAAAAATATAGTAAATAGCATTGGAAAAATATTAGAGCCTCTCTACCAGAATATGGGAAAACAAATACGGTTTTGCAAAAATTAAATAACAATAAAAAATTTTAAAACAAACTATTTGAAACTGAATTCGTTATGCATTGAAAAATTTAACTTGTAAACGTATTTGCCGCACTCACGATTTGAACAAAAAAATTTCAAAACAAACTATTTGAAAAATTGAAATTCGCTGTTATGTTAGAGATTAATTCAAAAAGAGTAACTGCTACATTTCATGAATAAAAACTACTTTTGACCACATTTTCGTATTCTATCGATATTTCATACTTTCAACAATTTTGGAACTGCCTAGTTTAGCGTCCGGATTGAATCACTGTTGTATCAACGAAAAAAAATTTTCTTCAGACTCCAGAAGCAGATAATAATATTTTGTTTTTTTGGAGTACATCACTCTGTTCTTATTTTTCGCCAGGAAAAATAAGAAAACAAGAAATGTGAAATAAAGTGATCACAGCAGATGTGACGAATTTGCGTGATTTTTAAAATCATCTTCGTCACGTTGGAGAATTTCCATTAAAGTTGAACGAGGAAGTCGTTGTGAGCAAATATCTTCTCTTTTGTCTTCTCATTCTTTTATCTTCTGGTTCTTCCTCTTTTCGTTCTTCTTTTTCTTTTCTTTCCTCGTGTGCTAACAAATCAGTGACATCGATTCCTTTGCCATCACCAAACTCACGCATTCTCATCCATACGCATTTTGCTGTTGCTATTTATTCAATCGGACAACCTTTTTACTAAAGTCAAGTATATTTATCGGTAGACAAAAACACACGGAATAGAAAAGTAAATGCATTTCTTTCGCCGGGTCGTAATTTCTTGTATGTGTTTTTGAAAATAACGTTATAACTCAATGTTTTGAGAAAGATAATATTTTATGTTTATGTAATTTGGCAGTTTTGGTATTATTCTAGTTATACATTGAAATGTACGGTTCGTGTGGAGTATTTTTTTTTTGTGTTATGTTGTTGAAGTTAGCGCTGTTTATTTTGTAGAGAAGTGAAGAATAAATAAGTTAAAAGTTGCTGTAAAGGTGATAGTGTTGGTTGCTTTCGTGAAGTGAATTGAATTGCAAGTTCTTAATGAAATTTTTATATATTATTATAAAATATGAAAAAATAAACAAAATAAATTATATTTTGCTCTGAATAAACTTTTTAGCTGGACATAAAAAAATGTTTTTAAAAAAATTTACCCGGATTTTGTTCATCTTACGCTCATAAAACTAAGCTTTTGCATGACGTCGAATGAAATCCGGTTTAAATATGAACACAATCTTCGGCAATGTAAAATGAAACTAATCGTAGTGATAATTAATATTTATAGTTATATTTTATGGTTAAAATATGGAAAAATATCGGATTTACTTTGCTTCAACATTTTTTTATGTGATATAGAAAAACGTTCAAATTTGACCAGGATTTTATTTTGTCTGACATTTATAGACCACCGTTTACATAGCGTCAAATAAAATCCGGTTAAAATTTGAACATACTTTTTTTAGACTATTTATATTAGCTTCACTTGGGACTGAGCTGGCAATTTACCGTATACTGCTATTTACAGTGGTGTATGAAAACATGCTGTTTTTGTCCAATGTACCAAAAATCGCATACAACGAGAACTACATAAATAATTAAAATACCGCATTAGTTAAATGTGAAAAAAAATCGCATATACAGTATGAATATATAAATCAAAAATTGCAGAAATTAAAAATAGAATGACTCAAAACTCGCATAAATCAAATGTCGAATTACTCAACGATCGCATAAATTCAAATTCTCATAAATTAAAAATTTGCAAAAATCGAAATTCCCATAAATTAAAATTCGCATAAATTGAAACGTGCAGAAATCAGAAATAGAATTATTCAAAACAAACATTAATTGAATACCGAATCAAAGATTGCATAAATTTTAATTCGCATAAATCAAAACCTGCAGAAATTAAAAATTTATTTTACTGCATTATGTATGTAGTGCATAGTGTGGTGGCTCTAGGTTCACATGAAGAATGCGCTATTGGAGATCCAAACGTATATGCGCCATAATTACGAAGCTGACTGATTTGATGTTTGACTTCAAGTTTTAATTATAAGGATTATGTTTCTTTCAGAGTTTATTACATTTATTTTATGTTCTGATTAGTGAAAATGCTGGTTATAGTTAGATGTTTAAAGTTTAAGTTTTTTGTGAGTGTTAATTAGAAAATTACATGCAGTCTGAATCTTTAGTAATTAACTTAAATAAAGATCATTTCGCAACAAAATGTTTCTTAGTCACGAGTATTAATGAACGTTTTCTGTGATTTTCTGCCATTAAACACACTTTTAAAGAAGATTTTAAGTTAATTTTATGTGTATTACAATTGACCTCACACATTGTTACAACTGCCCTAGGCCTGGGGTAAGTTGTAACATTTCACCAAACGTTCTTAATAGGCTCTTGATTGTGTGGTTTTCTTTATAATTAAAGTGAAAAATACTAGTGTAAGGTCTTAGATATATAGACACGTTACGCAACACTTTTGATTTTTGAACCTAGCTATCATAGTAAATTTTCAAAAACATTTCAGTTAAAATGTTACAACTGTACTTAGTCTCCCCTATACACAGTATATTTGTATATGACAGTAAGGTAGCTGTATAAAGAGTATGCTCAAAAAGCATTTTAATGTACTTGTTTATTAATTTAAAATGAAACTAATCATAGTTTTAGTCAAAAAATGTCTAGTTAAGTGAAAAATGGTTTTTATTGATTGATATTGAATTTTTATTTATAGTTGGATGGACGTTGGCTTCGATATGGGGTTGATTTAATATCGTTTGATGGACACGATTGAGACACTTCCAAAGGAAAGTTTAATTACATTCCATCAATTTCTTGGACATCTGGACGCTGGTTAAGCTGTTAACGGTAAGATTGACATTCCTTTAACATTAAAGACTTTAAGATTCTGTTGTGGTCGTCAGAACGGGGCTTGTGGTTGTCACACGCTTATGACACCAATGTCTCTATTCTTTATGAAGATTGAAGTGAAATTTTTATTGCCGTTCACCTTTAGTTTTTCCTTCATGAATTCCATTTTAAATGACATTGTGCGTACCACGTATGTAAACTATTTGAAAATTTAAGTTGGTTTTTGTTTTCTTAAAGTCTCCAAAATTTTGTTTGACGTTCAATTTGTGTTGTTAACCTGCGCTATTGATGTAATGGTATCTCGGTAATTATGTTTATCATTTATGGTATATTCCCTTAAAATGAAAAAAGCAAACATGGGGGAAGTGTTTTATGCTTAATTTGAAGCGCATAATTATTTAAACATTGGGTCTTCTTCGTTTAATAAGAAAAACAAAGGGAACTTTATTTATGAAATTAATAACTTTTTTTTTTAAAAAAGGAACAAATGAGAAAATGGCTTCTAGGCATCTGAGAGAAAATTTAGTTTCACAAGCGACAAATTACAATCATAACCCTAGGGAAGTAAAAATTCATCTTGTTAGGTCTTATACGTAATAGGTTAATTACTATCATGGGTAATAACTGAGAGGGTAGTTTGAAATGGGCTTGGGTTTTGACTTTAAAATAACAACCGAAAACTTGATTGAGCTCTTTTTTAACCAAATTTAAAACTAAACTAAGCAATGGTTTGTGTAGCAGAAGGTAGGTGGTTGGTTTAGTTAATTAGGATTAAAAACCTAGTTCAAACACGTTATCATGTACGTTAAAAGAATTAACGTCGACGCGATTGCTAATTAAAAAGTATCAAATATGTATGTTTAATAGTTACATAAGATTAAAAAATGACAACCGCATTATTTACAGGCACAAAATGTTTACAGGAATGCTAACTTAATTGGAAAACACTATCTTGCACGTGAATTTCATTGAGATTCACGTGAATCTGCGCGTGATTATTGTCGATGTAATCCTGCACGTGAAAATATTTAGATTCACGTCATTTTCACGTGACTATTGTTCGGTTTCACGAGATTCTCCACGCTACGTTATTTTTCACGTGAACATTATGTGATGACATACGTGATGATGACATTCACGTGAACAAACGTGATCGTTTAGATTAATGTTGCGTTGCGCGCAACGTTGTTCGGGCACGTGATCACTGACAATCTCTCGTTATTGTTCAGGTTTATTGTTTACATTGATGTCATTCTGCATGTGACCATTGTTAGATTCACGTGAAGATGATTTAAATTTCCGTGATTCAGCATGTGACGCCAGTTTTCATTCTCTTTAACCGCCATGAAATCAATGGTGAGACTCAAATTTTTTGAGATGCTGTACAAAAATTTCAAAATTCTGAGATGCTATACAGAAAATGACGTATTTGTTGGATTTTGTATATTGCATGGATCATGTGGACCGAATAAAAATCAATTGAATTCAAATCTTGCGTTGCATTCACAGTGACTGAGTGACCACAAAAATCAACCTTGATAATGGTTTCATACATACATGTACATTCAAACTATAGGACCGTTGAATAAAAAGAAACGTAGTTAAAAGATATTTTTGCAAAGTTGTCGAAGGTTGTTGGTTGTTTGATATTTTTTATAGATGGTTGTGTGAGTAATAGTTCCACACTAAAGGGGATTAAGTTGCTGAAACAGAACAGTTTTAGAACTGTTTAGGCTGTTTTTCTTCTTCTTTTTTTTTGTTACATAACAAAATTCACAATGGAATAACTTGTTTCGTGTGTGCGAGCGAATAATTGAAAAACGTTATGGGTGCAATTTCATCTCTTCATCATATTCGTTGGCAACGGTCCCACATTTTAAACTGGGTTTTTTTCTCTTCATTTTTTTAAACCCCTTCGAGACGAGGTATTAAAATGTGTTTGTTAGAATCTGGAATAAGTTTTTCGCACGTCGTATGCAGATAGGTCTCGAATTTTATTTATATATTTATTTTGGTAAAAATTATTTATTTACAATTTTTTTTTATTTTTTATTTTGGCCTCAAGTTTTTACTGCTTTTTGAGAGTTATGACGTCCAGTTGTTTGATTTTTATACTTTTGTAGTTTTCGACTCCCTAAAGAGCCGTTTTGAACGTTGGCCAAAAAACATTTTTACCATTGGAAGTTATCATCATCATCATCAACATCGTTGGGTGTTGTGGTAGTTTCTGTTTTTTTTTTTAACTTTTACCTTTTTGTCCCTCGTAAATTTGGTCTAATTTGATTAAAATTGTTGATTCCACATTTTCCCGGAAAGAAAAGAGGGGTTTTATAGGCCTTGTAATGAAGTGAACGCTGAGATGTTTTTCAAAATAAAAAGTTGAAAATTTCTTGAGACAGTGGGAGGTCGGTTTCAAAATGGTTATTAATCGTGAAATTAAAAAGCGTTTATAGACCACATCATTACCTGGAGGTTATTATCGTCATCGTCTTCTACTAGTGAAAGTTTTGATTTTTTTAAAAAGATTTTTTTAAACAGAATTTTGAAATAGATATCTTGATTGGATTACAACTTTCCTTCTGGTAACATATTACAACAACAACAAAAAACTGGTCCCGTCATTTTTTCACAAAGATATTATAAAAGTTAAAGACTAAATTCGTAAGTAGTCAGCCGTCATTCAATGAGGTGGATTAACAACAAATTATAGTGGATTAACGTTCATCGTGAACCTATAGTAGTCTATGATTTTTTTTGGTGCTTAATTTTTTTTATGGTTAACTACGAGTTCATGGTTTACTACAAGTTGGTGGTTCACTACATTACAAGCTGATGATTGATAGGTAGTTACACTTCAAGTTGACGATTGACTGAAAATTGGTGAGTAACTGCACTTCAAGTTATCTACACTACAAGTTGAGAAAGCTTACTTAACTTAAATGTTGTTGAGTAATAATTTTCAGGTCTCTTAAAATTTCAATTTGAAATTTAACATTTTTATAAATTACAAATATTCTCGATTTGTGCTTGAATTACTTTCTGCAGAAAACAAATTAATTGAAATTCGTATACGTCGAAATTTGGATGAAATGGCAAAAATTTAACTGACAAATTTTTCAATATCGCACAATATAAAAATATTTTTCTTTCTCACTACACGCACAATTTTTCGTATGGCAAGTCGCACAATTTTGACATCAGCTTATTTTTGAACCACTTTTTATTGGTTGAGCAAGAAGCTCACGTCATAGTTGTCACAAATTGCCCGACTTGCTACATCAAACATTGTGAGTGTCATAGGAGGCCTTAACAAACAGAGAATTTCTCACGTCGAATGTGTGTGTTTGTTTGTTTGTTTGTTTCAATATTTTTGCGGTCTATTTTGACTCACTTCCCGATATCTCAGAAAGCTGAAATCTGACACGTAGACACAGTTCGCAGAACACTTTATTCTGTAAGACTTTGTGATAATTATGAGTAATGTAAATTTTTCTCGTAGAGTGTCGCTGACGATAACCACATATTTAATTTGACGTATTGTTGAAACCAATTCAGGCATCTGTTATAAATTAGCATACATTAAACATTATAAAAGTATCTTTCTGTCTATGCCTCTTTCAGTGCCTCAATGACAACATGGTAATAATTAACAAAAACATAATCATAACATAATGTAACCATAAACAAACAAACCATAATATAACCTAGTAATTGTGTTTATGAATTGAATCAATTGCTCCCCGTCATTTTTGACGGGCATACAGCTCGTACATATATATTACTTATATAGTTAACTACATACACTGTATCTGAGCAATCATTCATAGTTTGAATCCGTTGGAATAAACACTTAATACAAATCAACAAAAATATCTTTCCACGTGTTTGTTTCAAATACTTTGCAAATTTGATTTGACAACAAAAGCACAGTACCAGATTAAAAAATTGTATTAAAAAACAAATTTTACTTGGTTTTTCAAAAAGTAAAACCAAGTTTCACTTTATTACTTTTTTCAAAATTATAATAAAAACTGCAAAATGTAGAAGTATTATGTAAATTCAAAGTAATAAGCAAATCAGTATTGGACAGTATTTTCTTTGGTTATAGTCACATTTAGTCGAGTTATAAAGTGAGAAATGCTGACATTCCGAAAACGTTTGGATGAAAAAAATATATATAACCTTCTAGATGTTATAGACACTACAGCAGTGTTATTTTTCCACGTGTCTGTATTCTGTACAAAGTGCTTGGATGTGAAAAGTGCCAAATTTTGTGAACAGACTATTAAGAATGGTCACTTGCATCTGGGACCAGAGTTGGAGGTGTTCCAAAGATGAAGATACGGTAGGAAAAATCTTTATTTTCCGCGTATTTTCTCGTTCGGTCGAAAGGAAGGGCATTTTCACAACGTTCAAAGAACGATAAATATAGAGGGTGAGACACTTAACAATTTTTTTTTTTTTGGCGACTAAAAAAAAAACAACTTAATGTCCTAAATGACAACCAAAGCTAGTTTAGTTGAACCTCGTTGATTGTAACGCTTTTCTGCAACGTCAGCGATAGATAACGACTGTCGTACCGAATATTTTTGGTAGAAAAAAGTTGCAAAAAAAAAAGATGGGGGTTAAGTGGTTTGTTTGGACAGAGGGTGTCGTTTCAATTGGATTGGCACACAATTGAAGCGATTAACCCTCTCGTTACCACCCGCATCCCTATAGAAGAACGTGTCGACAACAACCAACGGATTAGTTTTACCAATTTTTTTTTCATTGAGTAAACCTTGTTGGTGCTACTACTAGGGCATTGGTTCGACACTCTAGACCACCATTTTTTTTTTCATCCCACCATCTTGGGTCCTTTTTTTTTCTTTTTGCTTGTTCTCTATGTTCTTTATATAAGAACGACCTCTGACGGTGGCGTGCCAATTATCTGGATCCGTGGACAAATTGCTCGCTAACGGTCACAACTCCGCCCCCACAAAGACTATAGTAACCCCCTCTTTCGACAAAAAAGAGAAAAGAACACAAAAAAAAAAGTTTCTACCCACTTTGCACTGCCAATTGGATTTGGTTTTGAGCTTGATGATTTTGCGTGGTCGTGACTATTTTCGACTTGGGTTCATTTTCACACAACGACCTTTTTATGGTAACTTTTTGTTTTTTGTTTTCTTTTTTCTTTTTATATATATATATTTTTTGTAGTTAGTTCTTTGAAGTTGAAGGTCCATCTCTGAGTGTGTTTGGTCTTTTTTGTTGTTGTTGTTGTTGTTTTTTCATTCGTCTTGGATTTTTCTTTTTTCGTCATTTTGTAGCTGAGAGGGGATTTTTTTGTTGTTGTAAGAGAGGGATACAGAATGGGATCTAGAAGTGAAGTTCTATCAACAAAGAGTGTCTTAGCGTTGAAGAGTGAAGATCCCTTACGTTTTGTACGAAACTACCTATAGTTAAAGTGTGACATGATAGGTATGTTATTGAAGTGGGGAAAGTACAAGTTAATGGAATACTGCGTGAAATAACTATAGCTGAGGTGTGGATTTTCTGATTATTTGGATTTTATGAACCACCTAGTTAAAGCATAGACGGTAACTTACCTTTTATTTTCATGTTTAAAGTGTGAAATTCGTTAAAGTGTTGTACACCTAATAGAATAACATGTCTAATTAAAGTGTGAAATGTCTAATTAACGTCGAAATGTCTAATTAGATATAATGTGAAATTTGTTAAGACCACCTGTCACAAGAGTTGAACTATTTTGGTTAAGTAATTCAAACTATTTTTGGAGAATTGTGACGTGTGATTCTTGCCCAACCAATGAAAATTAGTCGGTTAGAAGCTGACGTCACAGTTATCCACAAATTGCTCTTCTTGCCACACCCCGAAAAATTGCGTGTGTCAGTTAGACTTTAAAGAGTCAGATAACCAGCAAATTAAAACTAAATTAAAATTTTTTATAAAATAACGTAGTTAAAGTGTGAAATGCCTATTATCAATTTACTTACTTTTTGTAGTTGATTACAAAGTTTTATAAATAATTTTGAAGATAGTTGAAACTATATAATAATTTATTACTAACCTTAACTAACTTAAACAGTTGTATACAAGCAACTATTTCATATCTTATCAAAAGAAGCTAGGCAAAACGCCTAATAAATCCTATACATCACCAGTAACAATATGTTACCAACAATGTATAAAATACACATTTTATAGAATACCTGAACATTATATAAAACGCCAATCCTGGTTTAGCCTATGTATGAAACTAGCGTTGAAATCTTATATATTTGTACAGGTTATAAATTTATTTTTATTTATTTATTTTAAGTTTAGCTTAAATTTAAAGCTAATCTAAATTTAGGCGTAAATTATTTTTAGAGAAAATGTTATTACTAATTTAACTAACCTAAACAGGTAGACCTATTTACAATGTGTTATTATATTTTGTCAAAAGAAGGTGAGTATTCTACAAAATGCCTGGATTAGATACATTGCAAATAATAGACATACTTTTATTACTTTTATTTATAATATTTACATATTTGTAATTTATGGTCTGCTTCATATCATGATCAAAAATAAATAAAAACTTAACATCATGATAATCATTGTACTTATTTGTTATATTACGATTATTCACGCAAATAAATATTTTGTGACTTCCATACTTTTATTATGTATACGGTAACATCGTACATTTTATCATTTTCGTGCAATTTTATTTTTAGTTTCCAAGTCCAGCACAATTTCCACTAAAGTCGTTACACGCTACAAGTTTTTTTTCTCTAACATCCGAGTGGTTAGTATAAAATGAGAATTTGGATTCGTAAAGCAGTACTAACTTTGCATTCTTCATTTTGTTTTTTTTCTGCATCTGAAATTTTTTCTTGGAATTTATAGGAAACAGTTAAAAGCTTTTTGTTACGGTTCGCAGTTGGTGCGGAAAGTTAAAGCTGTTGTGATAAATTTGAAACGCATGTTACTACTAGTACCACTGTAGTGTCGGTAGGCTTTGCTGCAGGATAACATGATTGCCCGCCTAAAGGTTGGCTTCCTAACATTACACGCTCTAATATTATTTCTATGTAACATATTTCCAGATAGATAGTTTTTTGTGTGTGGTATGGAAATAAAATATTTACTGAAGCGGAGTTGAAGTTAAAATATACTTTTTATAAATATAATATAAGGTTTGTATTATGATGAACTGCTATTTTTATACTATTTAGCTTTACTTGTAAGTGAGTGAGTTGTGAGTTTCTACATACAAAAACCAGAAAACTTAATGAATGAGGTAACATACTGCTCGATCAGATGTCCAGGATTGGTAATCAATAAGCTTTTACAAATACAACACTTTTGGTATACAAATTAGTGTTATGAATTTTTATAGTTAACTGGTGTATAAAAATGTATAAACATTTGTGAAATAATTTTCGCACAAAAAAAATTAATAATAAATATTTATTATTTTTTTATTTTTAATATTAAATTATTTATTTTTTATATAAAACAATGCATAAAAGTGTATAAAAATGTATAAAATGTATAAAATTTATAAGCATATAATAAGCATAAAAAATATTTTTAATAGAGTGTAATATTAAATATAGGTAATTTAAAATATTAATAAAAATTCTTAACTTTTTTTTGCTTCATCGTTTAAATTTGTTTTAAAAATTTTCTGAATTTAATATAGAATTTTTCTGATATTTTTCTATTAAAACGCTACAAAATTCCGGTTGAATTAATAATGACGAATTAAATTTCTAATTTTTTTAAACATTTCTTGGCATGTTTTCGTTGTATTACTTTAATTATGCTTCAATTATAAATATCTAATCTTTTTCATAAAACGAATATTTTCAATGCAACAAAACATTAATTAATACACACATATTTTTAATCATTTACACTGAAATTTTTATAATTTTAGAAAATATTTTACAAAAACTAGATTTTTCGAGTATAATTTCACACAAAATAAACAAGAAATAATAATACTAAAAAATTTCACAGTTACAATGTACAAAACATTTTACTTGAAAAGGTTTAATTTCATGAAGTCGTAAAAAAAAACAATTATCACCACTACTACAGCACAATGTAAGTAATGCGAGACCCGTAAAGATTTTTCTTTAACCCAAAAAAAAATTACGACTCAACATGCCAAGCTCTACAGAATGGAATCCAGTGTGGATTTCTCATTCAACCTCCTACAAAAAAAATTTTTGTAGCCGACGTTCATTTTCAAGAGGTTAAAACTTGAATTTTTATATTTTTTGGAGGTGAAAGCATTTCAGATAGCAAACTGAGGGTATCAAAGGGAAACACCAGCTAATGAGATTCGAAATTAAAATTTTATCTCATGTCAGGGGAGTATAAAAATAGGGTCTTCAGTTATTACCTTTTTATTTTTTTCAATGTGATAAAAAGGGGGCGGCAAGAGTTGCATAGATTGTATAGGATAAGTTAAAATTGTTTATATATTTTTTATATATTTACGTTTATATATTTATATATATATAGGCGTTTGAGTTTCCTGTTGAAACGATACAGTGGGTGGAAAAAGGAAAATCGTGCGTGTTTTATCCATTTTGTGTGTGTGTGTGTGTGTGTTAGCAAAGCTTCCACGTTCGATTAGCCTATTTTTAGGGACACACTCGAAGTGGTTGAACGTTGGTTTTGTGCTATAGACATTAAAGGTCAAAGACCAAAATTTCTGCACCCTTCGATTATTCAGTACTAAAGTAATCGTTAATGTAAATTGATCGAATGGTCTTGTGTCATTGTCACAT